>JAAXYW010000522.1:0-35355 GCA_036851895.1 Orthonychiurus folsomi | reverse complement strand
TAGCAACGAATAGCAGCTTTTCTGAGGATTCATAACATCAGTATTTGAATGCGTAACACATGAATTGGAAATGCTACTTTGCAATTTCTATTACAAGGAACAATCAGGTATTAAATGGCATTCTACGAACAATCATCAGAATCGGTTGGATTACACTCAAGGTTGAACATATAAAAATCAAGTTCGAAACACTCTCCAAGAGACGAAGGAGCTATGTAAAGCGTAACTTAGGAACGAATTATGAAACCCTGACGTACAAAGTATGCGTGCATAACTTTTATTTTTGCACAGGGCTGGTTTTTCCATGTTCGTATACGGAGGATGACTTGGTAGCTGCAAATTTAATGCTTATAACTTCTACTCTACTCTACTATACAGTAACGCATCGCTTTTTCATGAACAAAACAAATTAGTATATTGATGAGGGGGCATTGATACTGAGACTTTTTGTTATGCTAAAGATCTGTCACGTCTTTTTGTTTAGTTTCCACGCATGTAAATGAACCACACGAGTTTCCTTTCCCTGCTATCACGCTACTGAATAGTGAATGTCGGATGTTTATGGCAGCATCTCTCACCTGCATCATAGTGCAGTTGCGTTGTGGTATATTCAAATCAAGTATTTAATTTGAGGTCGTTTAGATAAGGACTCTGTCTGTGGGCACATGTATAAATAGTCCTTGAATATGGGAATTGTACAGAGTTATTTGTGCAATTGGACGCGGGACAGCTCATCTGGAGAGCACATGCAAGTCGGTGAAGAAATGGGAGGAAAATCCAGCAAAGGTACAGAAAGTGAGCACGAGCAATGTGGTTGTCCAATTTTGGAAATACCTCTCGCGGGAAATGCATTCATCACACAGCGGGCTGGTCATGATGAAGAAGTGATTACCGAATATGGACTTGGGAATTGGGTGAATAAGAATGCCAAGTGCAGCGTTTACTTTTGCCCTGAGCCTGGAGAACTTCAATTATCTTTAAGATTGAGTGTACCTGGCAATGATAAAAGTGAGATTAAAGTGTCAATGATCTGTGAATTGTGCTCTACTGGAGACGGAAGCATGGATTGTCATTCAAAGGAATCCTATAACATTTCAATTGAAGGGAATGTAAAACATGACGTTCCAGTAGGTCAATTCACCGCACGCTGTCACGGCTATGTACGGCTGGACCTTGAAGGAGTAAACAAAACGGGTCGATATTTTGCGGATGTGTCTCATGTTTTGATAACGGCAACAAGTTGCAAAACTATGATGTGCGTAAATGAGGATTTCAGTTATCATTTTGGAAGGCGGGGACCTTCTGTACATTTGTCTTACAAATCAAAAGAAATTGACTTGAGTTGTGGGGACTCTGGGATTGAATATTTTTATAGTGAAGTCACCGTGCCTGAAGGAATGGATGCAATTGGATCCTATTTTTGCGCCATCGGATTCTCAGGTGGATATTTTGGGATTCAAGTCAATTCCAGTGAAGAGAGGCGCGTGTTGTTTTCCATTTGGTCAAACTATTCTACTGATGATCCTGACAATATCCCAGAAGATTATAGAGTTCAACTGAACAGGAAAGGGAGCGGGGTTCATGTCGGGGAATTTGGGAACGAAGGGTCTGGTGGCCAGTCGTATTTGATTCACAACTGGGTGGCTGGAGTAACATACAAGTTTTTGGTCCGTGGTCGCCCCATTGATCAGGATAACTCGGAATTTTCTGGATGGTTTTTTAGCCCAATTTTAGAGAAATGGAGCTTGATTGCTAGCTTCATCCAACCGAAAAAGTCAACTTACTTGTCAGGAATTTATTCATTCTGTGAAAATTTCAAGCCAGAAACAGGGTATTTGGAAAGAATGGCTTATTATGGTAATCAATGGGCACGGCACGTGAATAGTAATTGGCACGAAATAACTACAGCGAAATTCACTGGAGACGAGACGTCTAAGAAGTTGCAGGTGCGACTTTGCTGGTGGAGCTTCAGACCAACAATTCTTCCTGAAGAATTGTGGCTTTTCAAATGGAAAAGTGGAAGTTGGACAAACATTTTCGAGAAACAGTACACAGCGATTCCCAAATTTTGAAATATCCGAGCTGCCATAAAGCCGAGAATATAAGCTTGGTAATGCATTTTCTAGTTCCCTAGCTACATGAAAATTACAGAATATTAAAATGGGCAAAATGGTTGATTGTACAACTGAATACTTATAATCAAGTACTTTATTAACACACATGTAAGGAAGTATTATATTTTAAAGATATATATTCAATTATTGAATACCTATATTATTTTAAATAGAGAACTATTTGTGTTTGATGATAAAACTTAACCAACCAATTTTTAATAATGCATGACGTTGAACCTTCAAACCACATGAAATTACTATTAAATTGTACACTTGCTTTCTACTTTCCACCTGTGAAGACAGCTTAATTCTTTCAACAGATAATCAACTAACGCCATAGAATTTCATTCACAGAAGCAATTATAGTATGGAATAGAGCAAGCAAGCAAGTTTTTACCTAACAATTCTTAGTGTGACGCGGGAAAGCACGGAAGCTGTAGACGGAATTAAGTATAGCCTTGGTAAGCGTTCCATCCTTGCGAATTATAACCCCCTGGCTGATTTGAATTCCAATTTGAATATTGTCCGTACTGGTTGTATTGCTGGCCAAATGATCCCTGGTTGTTCTCTTGGTAGGCGTTGCCATTATTTGTTCCCTTGGAGGGATCATCCCCGGACCTGCAATATAATTGGTTAAAATTTGGAAGCAAATTGCAGTGCAAGTTCAGAAGTATGAGGGCAAACCTTCCAGTTTCTTCGGATTTTGGTTCTCGCAGTAACTTAGAAATTGCTTGAAGTTCTGACTGAGCTTTCTCGATTCTGCAAAACATTTATAGTCAATATAATCAGAATATGGCATATGATTCAAGTTTGAATCTTCTTTGCATCCACATCAGCGATTGTTGTCTTAAATATTTCTTCTCACCTAATCATATCAGGGCTTGAAGTCTTCCAGGAACTCAATCTTTCTGTGTGCAAATGTTATTTTCTGATCATTTGAAAGACTTTTGTGTTCCAAAGCTTCATCAAAAGTAGCAATAACCAAGTCGACATCAAGCGGTTTTTTCTGCATGCCAATGTCTACGAGAGCCATAAATGCCTTGCCTCGAGTACCCTATTTAAGAGTTAGTTAAACTATAATTCAAAATGGAGTACAAGAGAAGTTATAAAATCCTCACATCATCCAACTCCACGGCTTCCAAAAGCGTTTTCTTTGCTCCCTCGTAATCATTCATGATCTAATTAAAATTGAACAATCTGTTATGAATACCGACAAATACTGTGCAAATGCATCTCTTCCCACTTCCCACGTCGAGGAAAAGCAGTGTGGTGTATTTATCTTAGCAACACCGCACTCCATGCAATATTCACCGCATATGATTCATTTTCAAAAGATGGATTGGTAAACTTGATAATTTAATATTTCCGCCATTTGAAAAAAAATCCCGCTAATTCTCTCTAAGATCGAAGGCCCAATTCCTATATGACCTATAGATTTCGGTTTTAGAGGAATTGAAAATTCGATCTTGTAAGAATTTGCGGGATTTTTTTTAAATGGGGGAAATATTAAATTACGAAAAAATTGTCAAAGAAGCGAATATTAAAACAAAAAGACTCCAAATTAACTAGCAATATATTGCGTCATCAAGTTTACCAATCCATCTTTTGAAAATGAACCATCTGGGGTGATTATTGTAAGGAGTGCGGTGTTGCTGAACTCTCTGTACGGATCCGCCCACTTGACCCCAGTTGGGCCCGGAAAGTGAAATACAAACTGCCTTCCCACGACATGTTTTGGGAAGACGCACTTCAGGCAGAAGGTTAACTGTATAATTGACGCCCACTTACTTCACTTAGAAATCTTGCATGTTTTATAGTAATGTGAGCCGTTGTTGACTTGTTCTTGGCGCTCTGAATATACTTCTTGAACAGCTCGTCACATTTTGAAAGGTGTCCTACCCTCCGTTCCAAGTTGATTCTTCTGTATTGTATGTGCAATGAATCAGGAAAGTGCTTCTCCAGACTTTCTAAAATTGAAACAGCTTCTGCATTGTTTCCTGTAATAAAACATTTGCATTATTCATTAGCACATAAAAATCATTAAACATTACCATACAATAAAACGCTGAAGCAACTTAGAAAAGTACCTTGACTTTCTTCAAATGATGCCCAGTGCAGATTTATCCAAGGCTTCTTCTGGTGATGAATGGTGCTCGCTCTGGTAAACACGTCTCTCAGCTTGGCCACGTCCACTGGTGTTTGGGTTTGAAGGAATTTTGCATACTACAAGGCAATAGATAAAGTACTGATATTGCAAATTTCGATTCTTCCTTTCAATAGCAGAACCGAGCCTACCTTAATCCAGTACTCCTCGTATAAAGCACATGCAATGAGGCACCTCTCAAACAGAGTTATTACCCTCTTGTGTATTCCTTTATTAATCTCAAAATCCAAATATTCTTTCCAAATCTTCAATTGTCCTTTCTCCAAAGGTTTAACGTGGAAATATGGCCTTTTAATCTTGAGAATTTAAAAACAAGCCGTTATTGGTTTTCTGTTGCTGTAAGGCGAAAAATTGTGGAAAGATATACTTACGGCTTCTTCAAACGCCCACCGCTCAGCAATCTCAACCTCATTGAGTTTGTACATCTCACTGCGTTTCTCGAGGATGATATTTCGGATTTTAGAGTCTTTCTGATTTTGCATAACATTGTGAAGTCAACCGATTACTTGTATTCAACTCTTATAATATTCATAATAGGATAATACCGTGGTACTTACATCCTCGTCACCTTCATTTTCTTGTTTTATTTCTAATGTCTCTTCAATCTGTCTCAACTCATGCTCGCCAAGTATTTCTGAAGGAGACGTCTGGCTAATCAACTCCTTAACGCTAAAGATTCAAAAGTTAATTTTAGCTATCCATAGTCAGTGACCTTTTCAAAACCAAAAAGAACATCTTACTGTTGGAAATGCGTCCCATGCGATTGAGTAGGCGTTAAAATCACTTGGTCATATATAGCCAAAACATTTCTCAAATTATTGTTTTCTTTCTCCCAGTGAATATAATGCTCCCACAATTTGTCGGATCTAAAACAGAACAAAATCGTAAAGCACAAGCAAGTAATATACCAGCTGTCTCAACTCATGCTCGCCAAGTATTTCTGAAGGAGACGTCTGGCTAATCAACTCCTTAACGCTAAAGATTCAAAAGTTAATTTTAGCTATCCAAAGTCAGTGACCTTTTCAAAACCAAAAAGAACATCTTACTGTTGGAAATGCGTTCCATGCGATTGAGTAGGCGTTAAAATGACCTGGTCATATATAGCCAAAACATTCCTCAAATTATTGTTTTCTTTCTCCCAGTGAATATAATGCTCCCACAATTTGTCGGATCTAAAACAGAACAAAATCGTAAAGCACAAGCAAGTAATATACCAGCAGTACCAAGTTGGTCGTAAAATTAGACTATAATTTTACCGAAACTCCATTCCACACGCATCTAGGGCAGCTTCAAATTGAGCTCGAATGTATTCTGGGTCCTTCTCATGGGTAGCTTTCACATAGTTCAAGTAGTGAATCCACAAGTCCACACTTAAAGAAATGGCCTTGAGCCCACGTTGAAACACCTGAGGAAAAGTGAAAAAGAATCATTTAATCCAAATCCTGAATTAGGTCCGCCGACTCGACTACATAGTCGGGATAAACTGTATTGAACACCCTGCTAATATTATAGAAATTATGTATTTTTAGATATGATATGCTCTTGCTTTTTCAATGGAAACCGTACCTGCGAGTTGTTCTCACATCATACGATTCGCACCTCAACAAAGCTTTGTGCAATCCTTTAAATCCTGCAAAAGATTATTTCTTTGACCCTTTTCGACCGATACCAAGGAGTGGAAATAACAATTAGGTAGTTACTCCGAAAAGGGTCTTTTGATTAAAATATATTTGTGTATTGTAAATTGTACGAATAAAGTATGCATGACCAGAATGACCAATGATTACAAGAACACACTTTCATTGGTAGACTTTTTTCGCTTCTCCGAGGAGTTTCGAAATGTTGTACGCTTTTCTTTTTCTCCCACTCCACCATACTTCATTTCCGGGACGGCTAAGGTGGTACGCATTAGCAATCCGTATTACGAAATACAATGTTAATTTGTGTGACATAAAATAATATTTATTAAAAGTTTTCATCCTGTGGTTTATACCGATTCTTATATATGATGAGCGTGGACGAACTCGTCGCGGGTAAGGGCTAAGAATGTCTTAAAATGCGGTTAGGATCGTCAGCATTTTAAGTAAGCCCTTAGGAAGAATGTAATGCATTCTCATTAAAGAAAACGTCAGCGAGCTTTGGAATTTGAATAAATAGCTTGTGTTTGTGCAAGTCATATTAAGTTTTTGTACCTGTTCACAATCGCTGGACGAGCCTCGACGTTTTTCATAATCAGCGTATTTCTTCCAATATCCATAACAGTAAGGATAGCGGCTCAAGAACGCGTCGTAAGCTTCTCTGGCAGCCAACAATTCATTCTAATAATATACAGCATTTTTAAAAAGCTTCATCGGTTGAGTTAAAGACTTGCTATTCTGCATTAGGCAATTCTTACCTCTTGATCAACATATTGCAGTAGATAGGTCCAAGCAGTGAAGTCATTTGGATCCTCCTCAACAGTTTTCCAGTGTTTCTCTAATTCTGGGAGCAATTTTCTTATATTTATTTCCAAGCAGGGTTTTTTTGGCGTTGGTTCTTCCGATGCAGAGTCATTGGACAGACGCCGTACTCCTGTTTCTGACTTCTCGTTAGAGTTTCCATCTTCAACTTTTTCGGACGAGTTGTTGAACTGGGTCTCACTTGGAAGAGGCTGTGAGTTGCTCCCGTCATCTGTTTCGGCTCTGCTACTATCGTCATTTTCCATCTTCGTAGCTAAACTCTTCTCCGGGGTGTTTTGTTCTTGAATGTTTCCAAGGTCGGTTTGATGATGATCCGTAGCAGGTTCGTCAGACGAAGAAGAATCGTTTTGCTCGTCTACCTCCATTTGGACTCCTTGTTCGAATTCAACACCATTGGAATGATTCCTCACCCTACTTGGTGAATTGGAACTGTCGGGGTCAGAGTCACGCTCCGGGCTTTGCTCATCTTCACTGCTAACCTTGCTCCTGGAGCCGCCGCGGCCTCTGCCTACGGCCTCTTCCGCGACCTCGTTTCCGAGTGTTTGACCTAACAGGGCTACTGGCCGATGGACTGCTACGGTTTCTTGTAGATCGTCGTGTACTCCGAACCTCCGCTGGAAAAAATAGTTTATTCTTCGATTAAAATTGAGGTTGAGTTGTCAACTTCCAACATTGGCATATCATGTATGATTGAAATGGATCTTAATATTCCAACTCCTGGCTCCATTATGCACAACTTTTACAAATCTCCATGTCACATGTACGTTCGAGTGGTGTGAACTCGAATAAATCCAAAGAATAAAAAGAGGAAGATACATTTTATAATTTAATTTACCTTCTTGTTCATCCATGTCCATGTTGATGATTGGGGTTCTTTTATTCTCAAATTCTAATTATAAACTGTTGACTACTCCACTACTCGTGATTGCAATGAGCCTTAAAATACTTTAGTATGGGGTATGGCCTAAGGCAAATCAAATGGCAATGGCGTTTGTGTTGCACGTCAATATTGTATCAGCATAGATGTTAACCGCACCAAGTCACTGACAAGGAGAATCACTCACACAGAAAGTACGTAGTGGAATTCGTTCTAGTCACCAAGATGGAGTTTAACACACTTCAGATTAATTTAATTGATTCGGAAATTAAGATGAGTCGGCGAACAAGCTGCTGCTGTGGTGGCTGAGGAAATAAATGTGGAGAGGCAGGAGGGTTGCGTCGATAATGGGAATTGAATGGCAGCGCTGGATTTGTTGGCAATTTCCGCATGCACCCAGGCGTCAAGGTTTATGAAGGGCAATCCATTCATAAAGTACTAACATTTGATATTTTTTAATTGATTCTTCGTTTAAAACTACTTTCCTGTCTAATTACATGTGACTGCTCTGACCATCAGTACATTATGAAGTATTTGGCAAAATTCCTTGATTTAATAACGCTTCCCTAATGCTTAAAGATTTTTTCTTCCACTTTAGAACCTAATGAACGAACCCATGGTCAAGTTTCATACATTTTTCCAATGGTTCATATTTCACAATCGATTTTTCCCGGCGGTAATCCACACTCCTTTAAAAAATGTAAAGAGTTTAATTTGGAAAATCATCATGGGAAAAATCATGTCCCTTCAACTTCTTCGACTGTACTGCTTAATTTCCAGTTTTCTGTTTTTTATTGTGATTGCAAGAGATGACTGGGATGCTGAGGAGCAGGATGATAGTCAGAAATTATCTGCCGAGGAGGAATTTGACTTTACGACAGCTTCATCCTACTTGAGTGCCAGCTCCCTTCAGTTTTTCAATCCACTGAATTCGGGAGGAAGTGCACTTTTGGGAAATGTCAATCGCTTTAATGTGAATGCAACCAAAGTGGCCGAACCGGAGGATAGTGCTAACGTGGGAGATGGAAATGGCGGCCGGGATTATTCCAATTGCCAAATGGAGACGTGTTTTAATTTTGATATATGCCGAACAACTAAAAAGCCTTTCAAGGTTTACGTTTATCCAGTTGACACTCTTGTGCCAAAGAGCTCAACGTATGAGAAAATATTAAATAGTATTTATCGCTCTCCGTATTCAACTGATGACCCAACGGAAGCTTGCATATTCATCCTCAGTTTTGACACATTGGATCGAGATGAATTGTCCAGAAATTTTGTGCGTAATGTCCCCACCAGGTTGAAGAATCTTGCACTCTGGAATAATGGCGAAAATCATATCATATTCAACTTATATGCAGGAACTTGGCCCAACTATGATGAGACGGAATTGGAATTTGATATTGGGAAAGCAATTCTTGCTAAATCTTCAATGTCCATGGACCATTTTCGTCCAAACTTTGATATTGCCCTTCCGCTTTTCCACAGTACTCATCCGGAGAAAGGAGATGAACAGGAGATGGTTGTTACAAATGAGTTTCCAGCTGTCAAGAAACATCTGATTTCTTTCAAGGGGAAACGCTACGTGTACGGCATCGGTTCTGAAGTCCGAAATTCAATCTACCATCTGCACAATGGGAAGGATGTAGTATTTGTTACCACTTGCAAGCATGGCAAGAATTGGAGTGAAATGAAAGATGAGCGATGCGACGAGGATAATTTGGAGTATGAACGATATGATTATGAAACACTTCTGGAGAATTCTACATTTTGTCTGGTTCCTCGTGGTCGAAGATTGGGTTCATTTAGATTTCTGGAAGCACTTCGTGCTGGGTGCATTCCAGTTTTGCTTTCCAATGGCTGGGTTCTTCCATTTTCTGAAACAATTGACTGGCCAAGTAAGAATGATCCCGAATTGCATTTAATGTTGATAGCAATTGAACGGGTACACTGGCTATATGTGGTTTCTTATTTTTTCAGGTGCAACAATTTCTGGGGACGAAAGAACACTACTACAAACATTGGATATGCTCCGCTCCATTGAAGCAGAACGAATATTTTTTCTCAAACAACAAACACAAATAATTTACAATCAATATTTATCATCACTAGAAAAAATTATCCGAACAACTTTGGAAATCATGAAGGATCGTGTCAGGGGCTACACCTGGAGGGATAGAAGTTTGTGGAACAGCAGCCCAGGTGAGGAGTTTGACTATTTGTGTTTTTTAATTTAAATTAAACGTGAAATTACTTACTTGACGTTGAGCACAAGACACAAGGTTTGTAGTGATTTTTATTATTAGATAGTATTTGTGAATATAATTATACATAAGGTTACGAATTGAAATGAACTGGAGTGGGGGATAGTTTGCTAGCCTAGCTGTTCCCTCGCTTATTTAAGCCACCTCTACCTAACCCTAAATAATTATAGGACCCAGCTAAGATTTTTACTTTTTCCTCAGCTTCACGCCTTTCTTTTATGCCCGAGTTCGTGAGTTGCTCCAGAACAGCTAATCCAGTAGCACATTTCCCCTCAGGGTGCTCATATGCAAAATGGCAACGACTATCTTGTCTCACGTAGTTATTGTCAACCATAATATCTTCATTCCTTCGAATGCTTTCTTTTACAATGAATTCCGGAAGAGCTTTACCGTCCCTTGTACTGGTCGACTTGTTACGGTCAAAGTGGCCATTCACTCTTCTTTGCGTGTGCTCGGTGTATCCACAATGGCACGAATAGGTTCCTGCCTCCTTGCATACTTGACAGTACAAAATATAAACGCAGTCCGTGCTGCTACAACTGAACCTCTTTGTTGGGTAGAATTTTGTCTGTCCTCCGAAATCAATAACCGATGAGGCTGAAACAATATCACGCAACAAACACTTGCTTTTCCTACACCAATATGTTCCAGGACCATAGTGCCCGTACTTGGCATTTATGTTGATTGCTTCAACCAGGCGGCCTAAAATAAGAGTAATTGTTACTCCTTATTCTAGAGTATAATTTGGTTAACATATGCATGGATATTTAACTCGACTTACTCTGACTATCTCCAATTGACTGTCGTAATGCAGGTTCTCCATCGGGCAAACCGTTGTAAGGCAGAAGATCGTATCCATTTTATTCACTTCGATTGTGACTTTCTTCACTGCTACGCATCTCTTCAGCATGATTTTTTTAATGTCGTAGCTTATGGTTCTGCGTAATAGTTTTAATTCCGCTTGCCGCCAAGTCCTTGAGTCTTGATTTCCATCTCCAATGATTGCTTTGAAACTTTGTTCGTTGTTCCTCATACCATCCGCGAAACACTTCAACTAGCGTTTCCATTTGCGCCAGCGTAAAAAGGGGGTTATTATGAGCTACCAATTCTGTGGCAAATGCATCCGCGATGTAACGAACGTATGCTGAAATATGCAAATAATTTACATTAAACATTCTAATCGTAATAGCAGCATTAATTTGGATGAAAAAGTGTTTAAAATTGAATTTTGCGTATTCTTATCACAGCCAATAGATCATTTGTAAATCTTTTTTTTTACTAATTTGCTACACCCTTTTATTTTTTAAATACAACTTACGGAAGTTCGGGTTGACAGGAATAAGGTCAACAGTTTTTGTATTGTATTGCCACGCTTCCAAGATTTCCTTGGGAATCGAGGAAGGAGATTCATGAGCAGGGGGATTTGTGTGCAACGATCTGAAATTTATTTAAATTGCACATAAGCTACTAATATAAAGCAGAAAAAAGTAAATTCTAAATATGGCAGGTAACATTTATGGAATTTAAACTTTAAATTCGCTGCTTGAATTTTTTCAAGCAATCCGTGATACAACCCTAATCAGTTAAAAATAGATTTAAATGGTTTACCTTGTGCATACAGCGTTTTCACTTTCCGAAATTTTCACGAAGTCTTCTGCTTTGAACCGATTTCATTCAGGTGTAGCCAACTTTCGGAATCTCTTTACAACATCATCGTAATTTTCATTTTCTGTGACGGTTCCTGCATTGGCAGTAGTATTGGGGTCTTTTCGCTTTTCAGCACGTAAATGTTTTGGAGTTGGCGATTCTTCTTCACTAGAATCCGAATTTTCTGCCATTTTAGGCTTAGGAAAGGCTTTTCCTGCCATTTTAATATTAAGTGATTGACGATGTTAGCAGCTCAACAACTTTGGTAGGACTAAACCCTTGAAATAAATTTTATTTCATGACCATATTTCTTTCATAATTTTGTTTCAACATGTTCAATCAACGCTGGAATTCAACCACCGGCACTTATTGCCTTTCCCTTATCCGAGAAAGCAGAATGAATGAGAAAGGAATGCGATACCCAATTCCAAAAGGATTAGCGCATTCCACCACCGCTGGGTGCTACCCGTCCTCTTTATGCTTCATATTGTTTTACTCTTACGCATACCTTACTCTAATTGTACTGCATTGAATTCTTATTTGTTTATTTGTACCAGGTGCATTGAACTATGATTTGGATTATGCAGATGACGTGAAGTATTTCCCCTTTAATCAACATGAAGAGATCTGCAGGGAATCAGTTCAGAATTTTACTGCTGTTATCTATGTTCAGTCGACTATAGCAGACACGAAGATTCCTGGCCACAATGCTTATTCTAACACTCCTTTATTTCGTCTGATTCAAAGTGCAAGTAAAAGCAAATACATTTCAAAAGTTTTAATTGTGTGGGATACTACGAAACCCATTCCAAAACTTTGGCCAGAAATTCCAATTCCACTCACAATCAAGAGGAGTACATCAAAATCAGTTTCACAGCGTTTTTTAACAGATGAAATAGCAACAAAAGCTGTATTTTCTTTGGATGAAGATAGCGTCCTCACCACGGATGAATTTGATTTTGCATATAATGTGTGGTGCTCATTTCCGGACAGGATAATTGGTTCATCCTCTCGGTCTCACCACTGGGACGAAACTAGAGAGAGCTGGCGTTACAGTTCCAAGCTTACGAATGACTACAGTTTGATCTTGAGCGGTGGTGCGATATATCATGCTTACTATAATCATTTGTATGCTACTAATGCAGACAAAAATGCCCAACAGTTAGTTGAGACTTTTCAGAATTGTGAGGATATTCTTCTTAATATAATTTCTGCAGAAGTGACAAGGAAACCTCCAATCAAATTGATTTGGAAGAAAAATCTCGACAGACAAAGTGGGGGGAATAATGCACGAACATTTTGGACATATTCAGATCATTTTAAACAACGACAGGAATGCCTGCATAAACTATTCGAAATATACGGAATTAGTCGTTTGAAAAGATCCAGTGTCAGGCTAGACCCTGTTTTGTTCAAGGACCCGGTTTCTAACATGAGGAAAAAATATAGGCAGTTAGAACTTTAAAACGTTATTCACGGTCTTCATTTCGGTGAATTCTGTACTTCACTTATGACAAAAGTTCCTAACCTGTTTAACCATATATAATTAGGGTTAACCAAACGATATATAATTCTGTAATTATGAGCTGACTTAAAAGTTGTATTAAGTGTCCAAGAATTGTGCTAGAAGGCTTGAATTAACCCCAGTTAGTGTAGTGTTGCAGTGTTTTGTGGTATAATTTTATTTTTGTATTTTAGTTAAGATGCGCAGAATAGAAAGCAGTCAGCAGTTCGTTCACACTCGAGAATTTCTCGCTTGTTTTGTAGTAATCTTGAGTTAAATGCGTTAAATACATATGTACCCCTTTTTGAATTTATTTACAAATGCAGATTGAGATTTATATACTAAACCTGTGAATAACTTTATCTGCGCACCCGGTTTGAATTATGCGGATGTGAATAAAGTTAAGTCATTGTAAATATTAGTTTCTGCAAGCTAAAGTAATTAACCAAATACTCGTATATCAATTTACACATTATGATTTTGCATGATGTATGAATTCAATTATTGAATGTTTCGAACTTAATGTTGGAATTTTGAAAAACAAATCCAAGGTTTAGGCCTTCATTTTGAACGGGCTGTCCGATTCCGTGATAATCCCAGCACGTACATCCAAATTTCAAAAATTGACAAAAACCGAATTTTGGTTTTGTTACGTCTTTTAAGCTGTGCAATTCTAGACCATTATTGCGTATCATCTTGCTCTTCTTATACGTCTTCATCTCCCCCTACCACCAACATGTGTCATGCTTCCATTGTGAGAAATGTCCCGGACAACTTCGGTCGGTTAAAGAAAATTGAGAAACGCAGTTAGATGACAGTTCCAGTTTGCCAATTTCAATTGTAACTCTATCAGCTAGGAATTGATCCCAGATGAGATGTATGATGCCTATTTTCAGCATGCTCCTGAATTTCTTGCTGCTATGCTGTTGCAAAATGAGGCATAAAATCGGGTTTGGGATGTTATGAGACCAAACGAAAAGAAACCCTGCCCGCGAATGTCAAAACAGCCAGCCGAGACTGTCGAGATATCAAAACGTAAACTTCAGAGTTTCCTAAGAAAGCCGGTCACATCAAGGGTCATTTCTGTGCATTATTAGGAAACTTGATAAGTGGTTTTCTATCCCAATGCACATACATGTGTAGCAGACTTTTTTAAGTACTAGTATAGTGTAGTGAATAGCACCATGTCAATTTTGGCCGAGAACGAGAACGGATGGATAATTTCACATGTTAACTATTTTGAAGGTATTCAAATTTGGAACACGGACGAAACAGTAAAAACAGTAAGATTGACCCCTGATATTTTTGACATTACTAACCCATTCGCTAAAACGAGGCTGAAGAACAGTGTAACTCTCAGCCATGTATCTGTGCGCGTGAAGAGTTTAAGTAAAAGTTTAGTAGAGCTAGGCCACAAATTAAACATTTTGGAAGATGAAAAAGTGCCAGTCGTAAATGAGATAGAAACAGTTCAGGAAATTGATCGGACAGTACCGGTGAAGAAGGAAGCAGAGAATTTTATTTCTAATAAACAACAACTACAAGTTACAGTAAAAACAAACGAAAAGGCTCGCCGTGCTGCAAGTGATTTCTTTGAAGAAATTGCGGACTTGAAATTTACTGAGAATACATTGCATGGAATGAATTCCAGCGATTATGGGAGAATGTTTGAGTTTTGCAATCAGTCCTTTGTCATCCCCAAAGACACCAAGTTTTATTCAAATGATGTTAAGAATCTGGGAAAGGAATTGAGCGGAGACAAGTTTAATTTGATTGTAATGGACCCCCCTTGGTGGAACAAGTATATTAGGAGACGTAAGAGAAAGCAATCCGAAGCCGGGTAAGGAATTATTTCAGGTTCAGTTTTCAAGAATCCATTCAAAATATGGGTTGAGTTATTAAAAATTTCCTCTTCTTTTTGCAGGTACGAATTACTCGAGAATTTCCAGATTGGAGAACTTCCTATTGCAGAGCTATGTGAAGCAAATGCGCTTGTCTGTGTGTGGTGTACTAATAGCACAACTCATCAAAACCAAGTCATTCGGGAATTTTTCCCAAAATGGGGCATCGAATTGGTGACTGTTTGGCATTGGTTAAAGGTATGCTTGCTTATCTTATGCTCAATACGTTTACGTACATTAGGTATACTTGTCTGGATTCGAGGATTTCACGTTTTAAAAAATCTCAATGCTGTTTTCCTTCTTCAGGTAACCAAATCCGGAGTTCCAGTGTGTCCATTCAATGCAGAAAACAAGAAGCAACCATACGAGGCAATTATAATTGGTCGCCGACCAGAAACAAATGTGCTTGGACAAAATCCTAGTTTGAATTCTGATTTTACAACTTCTCGAGTTGTGTTAAGTGTGCCCAGCAGCATCAATTCTCACAAACCACCACTTCTGGAGATTATTTCAAGTTTCTTTGAATTAGACAATGCAGGCAGCATTCCACTCAAGGGATTGGAAATATTTGCACGATATTTAGTTCCACACTTTACATGCTTTGGAAATGAAGTGCTCAAACTGCAGCATAACTCGCTGTATGTTCCACAACAGGGCTAACAATAAGCAAACCAGTATTTTCCATTTATTGCCCAGTTAAAATTCTTATGACTAGGACCATTGTTGGCCATTGATTGATCTTGAAGTAAAGAAATACGCACACATACACATGAACATTGCAATTAAGATAGCAAAGTATTTTTATTTCGCAAGGAAGAGTTGCAGATAGATGCAGGAATTCCACGTACATTCAAATTCAAATATTATATTATATCACAATCTCCATTTCAAGTACTCATCAATCCACCAAAGTAACGGCTGCAAGTATGCAATTGAAATATACCTTGTGCTAACTCCAGTGTTAGACTAGAAGAATAGAGCTTGACGGAATGAAATACGGCTATATTACACTATTCAGAACTGAAAGATTGGCGTTTTCTTAATTAAGGTCACGATATTTAAAACTTCAATACAATAAAATAACCCAGGCTGGATGGGCCCGAGCTTCGCTGTGGAGCGCTGGATTTATTCAGGGGATGTTGACAGTGTAGTCCTTCTGACAAGTCGTCGATTGTTTGTGCGGTCAATTAGACTTGCCAAATCTGCTTTCGAATCGAAGAAGTCCACCAGATGTTGCTCAGTCAAAACCGAGGCTAGAAACTGCTCGAAACTAATTTGCCATCCGCTCTCTTTTGCTTCTGTGCACTCCTGTTAAAAGTAGAATTAATATTAAGTGGTACCCCAACTAAAATTAAAAACTTAATCGCTTAACATACCATTAAGGGCAATGAAGTCGGGCGCAAATCTTGCTTCGAACACGAAGCAATTGCAATAGGGCTCCCAGCAACTGATGTATTCAATAGATTAGCGTGATCCCCACTGTCATTGCCACGTTCTGCTTTCCTAGTCTGGCGAGGGTTGTGTGTGTGGACTTAATTGACTCATTACACCCAATGGATCTCCCACAACTTCAATGCTGCTGTCACTAGTCGTGCCTCCTTCTGAGTTGTTTCTGATGCGGTCTGAAGTAGTAATCGAGCTACTTGAAGTATTCGGAGATGCCGTCGGATGCTTGCTTATATCTCCCAACATGATTAGGAGCGTCCCTACTTTAACTATTGCGTGGTACGCTTCTTGCTCATTCTTCTGATGGATAAAAATGTCGTAAAACGTTTTCCACATGGCCACAAAGTGAGATTGGTCCATAAATAGTCCCGACTCATTGGGTGAGAAAGCTGCTTCCCTCAATGCAGTTATAGCGTCTACTAGGCAATACAATGTTAAACCGCGTTTAAATTATTCTAAGATGAGCTACTAATCTCTTACCAGATGGTACAACCTTGCAGGGGTGTGAATTACTACTGCTACTGCTTGGCCTGGACAGCTGTGCAGTAATATCCAGATTATCGAGACCATCTTCTAACTCCTTGTCAATACTTAGGAAGAACTCGGAAGCCTCAGTTGCAACCTCTGCGTTATCGTTATCATCTGCTACTACAAAGAGAAGTTCAGTTCAGTAAACCAGTAATATAAGATAAACTCGATTCATTTACTCTGGTTGCAAATTACCACTAGGAGTTGCTAAGTCTGTGTCCAGAAGTGGTGGCATATGCAGACAAAAGAAGAGTTTCAGCCGCAACGTAAGTTCTCCATGGCCAGTGATGGCTAAAATATGAACTAGCTCGCTGAACGTTAAATGACCATCACAATCGGCATCAAACAGCTGCAACATATTATTCATCAATTTATTTGAAAGATAAAACGAAATCGCAGAAAAAACCTTGCTGATCCGCAAAGTTAATTACCTTGAAAATACGAGCAACAAGAGGATACAAGTTGAGATTTCCGTTGCCTCCCCAGGGACTAAAAGCCATGAATGCATTTCTAAATTGCTCGAAATCTATCAAGAGGTACTGTTGACTTCCAGTTTTCCCATCATCATTCGTTGGCGGCTGGAAAGTACCACAAGCAACTTGCCATAAATGGTCACCTCGTACAAGCAAAAATAACTCCTGCAATTCTTTTGGCGAGAATTTGATTTGTGTTCCACCGTTGGACAGATTTGTCACACTTCGAATTGCATTTCGCATGGTCACATCTTCGAGGGTCTGGACAACTTTGAGTCGGTGTTTTAATCTCAGGGTTTCAATCTCTGTTGCTGTAAGGGAGCCAAATTTCTTGTAGGATTCAAAGACAAGATTCGCAATGGCAGCTGACTTTTTGTGACTTTTCTCCATGCGACTTTTCGGGCCGATCGGAGTTCCAGGGGGCACCGTATTAAAGCAAGGCGAAGGTGATTTACTTAAATCTTCTCCAATATCTATGAGCTCCTCTTCGACCACGTAAATCCCATTGAGATAATCAGTTAGCAATTGCATCGCCTCCCCTTCGTCGTTGCATTCCAGAAGTGCTTCCTCATTTGATTCAAGGATTGCGAGCGCAATTTGGAAAATAACTTTTGCACCGTCATAGAAGAAGCAGTCAATTATACACACGGCACAATCGTAAGACATCACACTAAAAAGTTAAAATGGAAAATTGATTGCAACATGTGGTCCTGGCTATTATCAAATTGAAAAATACCTTAGGAAGAGTGTAAGAAACCAAGAAAGGCAAATCATGCCAATCATTCCGAGCTTGGTCAGCTGGGCGTGCAGTTTTGGAGCATATTTCTCCATTAGTTCATCCATTACGGCTTGGTCAACCAGAGCACCAACAACTCGACGGTTGTAATAATCTGGCAGAAGTCTTTCACATATGGCTACAAGGAGCCAAAACGCCTCTTCCTCATTACAGTATAGCAATAGAACAGATGCAACCATGTTCATAGCCTGTAAAATATTACATTGGTAATTGGTGGCCCCAATTTCAATGAGAATGTGTTCAATCAGCAGCTAACCTGACAATAACCAATATGTGGATTTCTGTGAGCGTACGCGCTAAGGACTCTTCTCAAAGCATCTAATCCTTGATCGTCGTGAAAGGCTGGATGCTCAGGCAATGATCTATGTAAATCCCTTTCAATTTCTTCGTTTGCTTGGCACTTTTTCAGTAATGATTGTTCTACGAGGTAAGAGTAATGCCCAGCATGGATTGCGATGTCATTTGCAGCTCCAGAAAACACAAGCCATATCTCAGAGCGAAATTTGTCAGGAATGCCGCGAGTGACAAGATTTGCCGTTTCAACAGTCCTATACATGGAAATCCCTCGCCCATATTCCTCGAAGTGCCGTCCCCAATCTCTTTCCTTTGCAGTTTCGCTTGCCAAAATTTCGCCATGAACCGGCATTGAAAACAGGTCCATAAGAGGTTGATTCAATATTCCATCGCCTGAAATTGGGGTGAACCCATAGCATATATGAAGATAAATTGTTATTACAACAGATGTTAACTATCACTTACAGTGTAGCCTACGGGGAAGTCTGTCATCTTCTGACGATTCTAAAAGAATGAAACTGTTCGACGAACTACACGAACTAGCAGAATCAGCACCACTAATAGAATCAGAAACGTTTAAGGTTTGAATTAGGTTTGCGTGCAATAACCGTCCTGAACCATAATTATTTTAACCAATGCCTTATTACTATGGATTACTTACAGAGACCTAGGGCTGGAAGTTTTACCCAGAAGTTCTGATAATTTCTGGGATAGAAAATCTCTGTCTGAAACTTTGGTGACAAGGAATGACATTTTATGTTTCATCGTGAACAGTATTGACTTCTCTCCGGCATGACTCTAAGAATCAGAGCCAAGATTTCCGGTTACAAAATTGTTAAAAACAACTTTCTTCGGAATCAAAATATTGGTATTTCTTTTACTTCAGTCTCCGATGAGCCCTTTTCTATCACAAGTACGTCCCTCAATGGAATTATTACACTCAACAAGAACGGAACCTGAAAAAATCCAAAGAAATTTGATCAGACACTTATTTAGACAAGTTTGAAGTGAATGGTTAATTCCACTTACTGTACTTTGAAAGCAAACATAGTTATTTGAAAGATACATTGTGCCTGCGACCTCGCGCTTATTATATGGAGTCCAAAGCGCACAAGTTGTTTTTCCGTCCAACTTCTCATCGCAGGGTAAACGAAATTTTGATCGGTAGGCTTCGGAATGAGCACGAGCATCTAAATCTCTTTTTAAAATTGATGCTTTCTTTGGCACATTTCTGCTTAATTTGGACAGAAGGTCGTTATCTTCTCGGAATCTCTCCTCGTCAATTAGTCTGTATTTGAATAAATTACTATATATGTATCAATACGAGTACAGCAAAGGTCTCCAGTTATAAACTTTTGGACTCACTGCCTCATTGCCAGATTCGCAAGTTGTGACATCAGTTTGAAGGTTTCAGATTTTTTCATAAACATAGAAAAGTGATACTAAAATAGAATTTGCAATAATTAGAATTAAATGAAGTGCACAATATTCGTAAACTTCAATAAAACATAAACCCAAGTTCGAAAGTACTACCTCAGCCTCCCGAGACGTAACTCGAATTGAGTCGGGGAAAAGAAATGAATTAATTTTATCCAATCCCGTAACTTCTGTCCATCTAAGCGTGAATTTGATTTCTTTTCCCAAAATGTACGAATAAAAGCAAAGATGTGTGACACTTAGATACAGCCACCCTTGCCTCGGCATGTTGCTTTTCCAGTAGCTAAGAAACAGGCCATTTTGTTAAATATAATTACAATATTAAAACGGGACAAGTGAACGCTCAATAATTGCTTATTCAAATCACCTGCATGAATAATAATTGATCAGCTTCTCTTCTGGTGGCATTTGAAAGAGACGATGAAACTTTTGGGACGATGTCTGAAACGCCTGGGACTCAACATCTGAAAAAACACAGGAAAGTAACCAAATGAGCTAAACAAAAACTAAGAAAATGAACTGCTACCTTCAGGGAGCTCACTCTTTGGATGCTTATGAGCAACCAAGGACTCAATCTTGCATCTAACAAATTCTGTAACTTGATCCTCGTCATCAAAATTAGAAAGTGTATCCATTAAATTCTTTTGGATCCATTCCCAGTCTTCTAAAATTTCCTTCTGTGTCAAGGCACACGCAACCACTAGCAGTGCAAAAATTCATTTTAACTTTTCAAAATGTTGTTCAAAATTAGAACTCCAGAATATCAGGAATAAATATTCAACTTACAATAATACACCTCGGAGCAAGGGGTTTGATGCAGGATACGATAAGGTGGAGGTTTTGAATCAAGTACAGTGTCCAACGTTCGAACAAAAATTGACGCTAAATTTCTCTTCGTCTGCCCATGTCCATGGCGATGTTGCAGTACAAAATATGTATTTGCCTGTTCAGTGACCCTGCAACAAAAGAAACCCAAATGTAGTGTGACAGCATAGTCAAGCATTAATGTTTTATTAGTAAAAGAAAAAGAAAATTACCAAAATGCGCTGGCAATAAGGATTTCGGAGGGCTTGACCCACATGGCTCCGGCTAGGAAGTGTCAGCTGTTATTATTGTCATAGAATATTGAATATCCTAAAAATGATTTGGTATTAATGCTTCTTCGGGCTCCGTGAAGACTTGGGACTGCACATTTAGTTACACAATTTCTAACAGAAGCCAAATAGCCTCAGCTTTCATGCCAGGAAGTCTGAAAGGAAACAAACAATAATATATTTAAAGACCAGCAAAATAAAAGGTAACCAGTGCGACTATAAACCTTTAGGGCATTCAGGAGCCACACAATGGAACATTAATATCTGCTTTGAAAAAGTTCTAAGTCACGAAGTCGCCCTTATGACGTTTGTGACGTCAGGAAACTTTCACTTTTAGTTTTAATACCCATTAATAAATGGACCGTATATTCTAAAGTACAAATTACGCAAGCTCGCCTAAACATCGATAATGTGTGTATACAAAATGCAAGAAGAATGTCTGGACTGGAAACATGCCTGTTATAAAACAAAGTAAATAAATAGAATCGTCACATTCTTAAGTTGATAATAACAGAAGACCCACAAACTATTGATAACACGAATATAGAACAATACCGTCAAGACTAGCCGTGTCGTGTTATAGCGCCATGTAACATGCAATTACTGGGTGATTCACTCAGTTATGAAAGAGCTATGACTGCTTTTAATATTATCTTCGACTGATTACTGATTCAATTATCAATCAAGCTTAAAAAGGGACGCAAATTAACCATAGTGCTTGAATAGTATATTGAATATTACTCATGTACACGGTTCCAATGGACATGGACATACCCAATATCTTAAACAATCATTCAGTTGAATAATCTATCAAGTTCAAGTACAGAGATGTTATTATATTTACCCTAATGCGTTGTTAGCTAGATTATAACTCTAAATTACAAATTGTCATACAATATTATGTCACCACCTCTACCCACCAAACTAATTTAATGTACTGCGTACTCTGTTAACGTGTCTTAGTCGCAACGATGTGTATTGTGTATTTTATACGAAACACTAGTTAACCTAAAAGTTGTATTACTGTGTGCACTATGTCACATTTAGCAACTACTGTAATGGTAGCAGTTATCAATAAACTTTGGTTTCCTTCTTAATAGAAATCCAGAAGAGTTTCAGAGTTTCCAGAAATCGACGCATAAAATTAAATGGTACATTGGAAAAATGGACTATAGTTGAATTTGAAACAAATGACAATATAAGCTAATCAGAGATGTAAAACCGCTCTGTAAAAATGAGCACTCACTACACACTAATAATAAAAACTGTCGAGCGAACCGCATGTTATCTATATCTATCCCAATTTAAAAATATGAATAATTAAATTTGATTTACCCGTTCAATTCTAATGCTCCGCGCAGGTAGGTAAAAATTAAAAAACATACACAACACGACAACGTATTCGAGTGGATGTCACGTCGAATACAAACGAAAAACTTGTAAAAATCGGGAGTTCTGCTAGAAATTCTTTCGACCCCACATACAAGTCAAGGAACTGATACTGAATTCACGGCGGGACACTTGATCACTAGCACTCTTTATGCCACCAAAATTCTCGATGGGTTCAATTTCAAATCAAAAACAAATCCAAGAAGATTTGGCATGCCAAGACAAGAACAAAGGAATTGAAGCTAAACTTGCTGATCCAATTCAGTTTGAGTTTATGCAAATTGTGTTGCTAGCTACCCTTGACAGTGAGCTATTTAAGTTATAGCTGGCAATGAGTTGTTGCAGTTTTGCGTTTGTCACCCACATGTTCCGCCCTCCTCATATCGCATCGACGCGACGCTCCATGATGAGTGATCCTCTTTGGTTAATTCGTCTACTAACAATAAGTACTTTTGTGGGCTACAATTACAATACAATGCACCAATTATTATATGTGGTAACTTCAGTTTGGTACATATGCTAGATAAATGTGCGATTTAAATTTCTAACGTAGTGCGGTGTCGCGGTACAGAAGTTAAATTTACTAGTGCGGTTATAGTTAGCGTAGCATGTGCATGCATGGTCACTGTAAATATTCCTTTGGCCAGTGCAGTCCTATATTATGTTTAAGTACATTTAGCTTGCCGTGTGCAAAACACATAAATGTGGCGTTGACGTTTGTCCAGAGCCCAGAAGAGTAATGGCTATAACACACAACACAGGCAGGCACACCCTTCTCCATGTGTACGGGCGAACGTGTGAGATTGGATAAATGACTGATTAATCATAATATTTTGCGTATTGGCACGGACGGCCGCTGCTGCACACTTGGATTGGCTTATTATGACTTATCGTAGCATTAGTTATGTGCAAAAATTGAAATTGCAGACTTGGTGGGTCGGTGGGTGGTGACATGAATAACGCAACGTTCTCTCGGTTCATGTATGTATACACAGCATCATAAACGTTAACCACAAATTGTGTATTAGTTACATGTAAAGATGCACGCAAGGTGTACGGTTTAATATTGACGAATTGCAGACTCCCCGGAATGAATCACACCGAACAAAGCAGTTGTGTGATTATGGTGATATATAGGCGTCAGTTTTTATATTGCGCTGTACGGTCCAGGCTGAATCCGAATTACACGTCAGTAACGTTAAATTCGGAAGCTAGTTTGTCTAAAATATGAATTACTAACTAAATCTTAGATGCGAATAGCGCCAGCGCGTAAAGGAATATAGCATTAGACAGTGACGCTGCGAGAGCAACTGTTTAGTAAGTCCCGGACAGTAAAACTTGGCTGCTTTGTCTGCGTAAAATGAACAATAAATACAGAGAGCGTTCAACAGCGCTGCACTAATTGAATCTTCCTGTGTGCTGTTAATAAATATGAACAATCTGCTGCGGATTACAAATATTGTAAGGCTGTTGTCAATAATATTCTCAGCCAATTGTTTGTTGTAACCTCTTCTGCACTTTAGCGATTGCCACTGTGAGAACTTAACTTGTTTAAATCATGAAATTCCATTTAGCAATGCTTACTTCAGTTAATTTGCTCAGGGTATTCAAGAAATATCCACTTTTCTATTGGAAGTTATCAATCCTGGGGTGGTTAGGAACCTATAAAATCCCTCGCGCATTTTATTTCATGCTAAAACAAAATGATAGAATGGCACATCTTATTTCATTTGTTGTGTGACTATGATTCTAACTTTCTAACCGAGCCGTATTATGTTGTGTTATACATTCTTCCTGCTTGATCAACCTTGCTGCAATGCTGCAAGACAGTTCTCTCTCTCAAACTGTGTTTATCCTGGCATAATATTTTGCATTTTAATTAATTGACCACATGTTGAGTCCACACGTATTCAATGGAATAAAAATCGCACAAGTGTGTGTGAGATATTGAATGCGGAGAAACGCACAGCTGTGAGTGTGAGTTGTAAGAAGTCAACCACGGGGTTTTCAAAAATTAAAGTGAGTTTGTGCACTTAATTAGCAAAATAAAGCTTGGACTGTCGCGAATTGTAGGAGCTAACTCAATAATGTGATTGCGAGCTGCCTTGTTGTACTGAACTACTCTGCTGCTGGCTGGAATTGCAACAACTATGCCGAACAAACACCGCAGTCGGGCACATTCTGAGGGCGACTTGCTAATCGACCCAGGCCACGATGATGATGAGGCAGAAACCGTTTTAGGTTGCTCAGTGAAATCCGAAGACGCAAATTTTAATAGAAGGGGAAGCCTCGGAAGTGCATTAATCAAAGGATTTGCAAGTCGGCCGGATACACCCACACGAGTCCTGGAAAGCTCATTTCGACTCTCGTCTCCAAACTTGAATCGCACTCCAAAAAGTGTTCGTTTCAAATTTCCTGAACAGGATCATTACGAAGCACTGGCCCATGCGCGAAAGGCCAAAGAAGTTGATGTTGAGGCGTCCGAAAAGACAAATCAGGCAGATCTGACCAGGGTATGCAAAATTAAACAAACAGAATAGCAATTAGCAATACTTGGTTTAAGGTATACACTTTATTTCCAGGCTAAGGAGGTCACGGAAACAATTCAAGAAACTGTTGCAAGACTACTAGATAAAGATTTGCAGCTGAGACTGGAGTCTGACCAGGAAAAAGTAATTTATGCTCCCGATATATCTATAGCTAAGGTGCGGAATCAAATCTAGGATAATGATAGATGCGTTGTTTTATAATTTACACAGGAAAACCCTCGCCGAAAAGTCTACTACTTTAATTACCAAAGCGTAGATGATGAACCAAAAGAATGGTGGAGTGGACGGGCTTGTTTGATACTCAAAATTGCAATTATCATATTATGGACACTCCTAGCTTTTGCAGTTGTTTTGATCATTATTCTGTAATTTGTGTAAGTTGAAATTTTTGTTGATTGACTTGTGTCGTCGGATTTTTAAGGTTGTGCTGGTACACTTGCATTCGAAAGTGCAATAGTATGTATATGTATATTGTATAGTAAAGAAACTCGATTCTCTCGGTTGCTTTATAAGAAATGGAACAAAGGCAAATCAAATGTGTTATGTTTTATTCTTCTCTGGTATCTGACATATTTTCATATAAGCGCACTCTATTCTTTGGAGTTCACCGATCAATTTGGACAGTCTTAGCTTTCTGGTGTTTAAACTGGCTATATAATTTTGCTAATAGTAAGAGATTGTCGTCTCGGTTATATTTGCTAGCTACGAATCAGAGAATACTTTTTGATGTTTCTACTCCATAAATATTTATAAGAGCTGAATACTTTTTCAAGGCGAAGAAGAGACGAGGGGCTTCATTAGACATGCATTGCAGTCTGGGGTGAATAGTAAAGACAAATATAAGGATCTGTAAGAAGGCGTTTTAGCTCCGGAGTTATATTCCCCATAATCTCTCTGATTCCATCTTGTGACTGTGCTTCCAAGTGACTCAGCCATGTACCCATCTTTGGCAGCATTTTCACCTACAATATAGAACGCCCGCATTTTTAGCAAATGCAAAGATTTGGATTAAACTTTTTAGCTTACATACCTGTGGGATATTATGCCCCTTCCCAGGGGCGTTCTCACAGCGATCCGCCATTGAGTCAAAGAAAACCCACGGAGCAAATTGATCCACGCCACACTTAACAAAGCTGACAAAATGACTCGTTTCAATACAAATGACGGCAAAGAGATCCATTGTCACTCGTGGGATTCGGTGAGAGCCTTGGGCGTAGATTCTTCGATTGGATTGGAGACTATTGAGAAAATTTGGGACAACGGAGTCGTTATTGTTTAGAAAATTATTGTTGGCTGTGTAATTGCTAGGACTAGGATTGGATAAATTAGGAAGGAAGTAAAGATCAGTGGGAAAAGAATACTTGATTGGTTGGCTCGTCCTGTGATGAGCGCGCTCAACATGCTTGTGGACTCGTTCAATGCAGCTAGCACAAAAGGCTGTTGAATCAGCTCCAAAAGATTTCGCAAATTGTCCATTGCAATCCGGGCACTCATGGGTAGCTAGTAGTCCGCAAATGATGCACTCCCTTGGAGCTGTTCATTGCACATTAATAATTAAATTATATCCTTTACTCAATAAGAATATCCAAACACTTACTGTCTTCGATAAGGTCAGTAATATCTATTGTCAGGTTGGGGAGAATTCCTGAAAAAATAGTAAATATTATGCACTTTCATAATATTCAAAAAAAAGCATCAATCCTTACCCTTATAAGTCTTGTATCTGTTTCCATATCTTGGCATTTGCAATATGAGGGCGGGGCTAGGAATACTTTTCAGCTTCAGTTCTTGCTGTCTCAAACTCTGTTCGAAGAGCTGCTGAACGGTTGGGATTTGCTCACGATCATCTTCCGTTACATGACAAATGACTTGGTGGAAAAATTCCGACTGACCAGAAGAGAGGGAGATGAACTCCTTTAATTTGAGAACGTTGTTGAAAAGAATTTGAAGAAACTCTTGAGGGTCTGCATTCAACATCACAAAACAATTAAGCAAATGTATAAAAAGTAAAGTTATATACTCGTGTTTTATCTTCTGTCATTACCCATTTCTTCCGAAGTGAGTTTATCATCCAAATGGTACATCGTCTCTCTCAGTTTCATAACGTTCGCGGCAGGCGTTAGATAATCCTTGCGAAGAGGATTAACAATTTCTTCCCTCAGAATCCGTTGGGTGTCTTCAGCCAACCCCCTGTCATTAAGACTCCCGTTCTTTAGGCTGGCATCAGCAAGGAGAATAGAATCAAACACCGAAGTAAAGGAAAACATGGCAAACAGCGTTGCGTCCAAGTAACACGAATTGCAATGGCCTTGGATTCCCTTCGGGCGGCCTAAAATTTCAAACGACAAAATTTGAATACCCGAATAATTGTATTTGCCGTATAACGTGAAATATTGACTCACCACTGATTTTCTCAATATCATCTTCTCCGAGCGGTGGGGAGATGTAAGGAATTGACGGCATGACAATTTTCCGAGTTTGATGAACCGGCGGTACGGGTTGCAACGCGTCAATGTCAGTTTCTCGGTACCGCGAGCGTTGTTCGCCAGCCCCGCTTTCCGGAATTCTTGTAACACTGTAAAGCTTCCGACTATTTGGTGGAGATAGGTTTGGACTGATTCGATCAGAATTTAACTGATCATATGAGATTTCGTCAAAATGTCCATTTTCATAAATGTGACCACTACCACTCCATTTATTGAATTGAGTCGCATTCCGTGAACCCTCTCCAAATCCCGAACATCGAAGTTTAGTTACAGGATATTCTGACTGGTGGGATGATGTTGGCAGATCCGCTCCACTACTTCCAGAACTCCAACTCGGACTTGAGCTCTCACTTTTAGGGTAAATTCTGGTAACAGATACGTCGTGCTTGTCACAGACTTGCTCGGTTGTAAGGTTCTCGTGGAATCGGCGCTTGCCAACTCCTCCAATGAGTTTCTCTGGCTTGGTAAGAGAAGATGAAGTTGAAGAAGCTGGAGAAATGCTTGATCCTGCCAAAGACGGGGGATATATCCCAGCATCAACTTCCAAATCTTCCTCGAGTATTAGTCCAGCCACTGCAACTAGACCACCGTGATCCGTGGGACAGCTAAACAATTGTTTGCGGCGATACCAGCCGGAGCCCAAACCAAGTGGCCGATCCTGCATTTAAATAATAATCCATGACACTTTTAGCTACTCATTAATTGCGCTGGCAATTTTGGTTAGTGTGTCTTACAAATTCGATCCCAGCTATCTCTTCATTCTCAATAACTCCAATCCATCGAACTGTGCCGGATTCCTGACTGGTGGTTCCTGGCAATTCCCGAACCCAAACGACACGGTCTCCAACTTTCAAGGGCTCTGAAATAAATTTTAAACAAATTGACATTAAAATCGGTGTTGGTCGTATATTTCCCTGGTTCGTATTCACTGAGGCAGGCTCATAAAACGCATTGTACATACATCTACACACGCTGTCCAATGCACTACTGCACATCTAATATCTGCAATCTATTTTTAAATTTGTCCAGCTAACCTTCAACGTATTTACTTTGCAAATCAAACAAACACGCATATATATTATCTGCAATCAACCGCACCATACATTTCCACCCTCTCGAACGTAAATTTGAATTGAATTGACAGGCGAAGTGGCTGAGATAACAAAACTTTGCGAATCCAGCCCAGCTACGGTTGCGGTTGGATGAACGTTAAAATAAAATCAATAAGTACAATTTTTGCGCATCCTTTTCCATAATATTATTTTACAATCAAGTGCAATCATGCATGCAAAGCTGCCAAGGACTGCATGTCTATGCCTGTCCCCATGTGTAACAGATGATGAAAATGAAGATCAATTTGGCTATACGGATGGTAAATGTAACCTACTCATTTGTTCGTGACCCGGATTCGTCTAGAGGAATTCGGGTCAGACATGGCCCGAAAATACCTAAAGGTCTCATCCTATATTTAGCCAATTAGTTGACTACTCAATATCATCTCGTGTCGTAAGGACACGGAGCATTTTGAAAAACAAAATCCTCACCCAATGCATGTGCGATTGAAGACAAGTCGTAATTATCAATGTTCCCTAAAATCCCATTTCCGGTAACTCCACCGCTATTCCCCAGCCGTGGATCCCCATCACAAACATCATAAAATTTTGATTTACTTTTCCTACTGTCACTCCCTTTTACAAAGTTTGACTCCGAGGTTAATTTCCATTTGTTCCAGATTTGGTTGGGATTTTGAAACTAGGATGGGTCTTTGTTTCGGGGCCAAATTGGAGTACTTTTGCTTCGCACTTTTAACTTTTTTCCCACTACTTGTCGAACACGATGAGAAGAAATCCTTCAATTTCATGTTTGAAATTTTTTAAACCACCTTTGCGTTTTATCGTCACTAACGCATTACTTCACAAGTTCCACTCACTCAAAATCCTCTGAGAAAAGCACCAATGTCACCAAAGGTCAACCACCACCAATATACACGCCGTGGCAACAGAATTTTCCTTTTGATTTTTTCGCAACTCCGTCTGTCCAGGTGAAGAAACAAATTGCGGATATGTGTACTGCGTTCTGCGTTATTAGTGCCTTTGCATATGTATGATCTACAGGATTTTCCTTTTGATTTTTTCGCAACTCCGTCTGTCCAGGTGAAGAAACAAATTGCGGATATGTGTACTGCGTTCTGCGTTATTAGTGCCTTTGCATATGTATGATCCTAATTACTTTTGCCGTGTGTCATAGGCTTATGACTCACGTGTAGACTATAACTCACTTTGTGTTCACAATTATGTTTCCAGTTTGAACTAACGAGGATTCCATTAGTTCGTCCACGTAAATGTGTGTTTTGTGGATTACGTATTTACACTTCGTTCTGCGTATTTTAGATTCCACAAAAATACTCCGAACGTCAACTCAAGCCATGAATTCCGACGACACCAAATAATAATACTGACGGTGATGAAAGGAATGAAAACCCCTTATCAAAGCTGCTGAGTAGTTTTGTCATTAGCGAATAGGATCGATGTTTTCAATTTCCGAAGAATGGATTTTTTTGGGGGTTAGAGGTGTCAGACAGATTCCGCCTCGCCTTGTATACAAATCTTGATGATTCCTACACTTCTATACCACTTCACAAAATACCTACACGTGTTGTATCAATTTCACACGTCAGTCGAAATTCTTAAAAATATAATTTCCAATAAATTGTCCGACTTGTATTAAGGCCACGAACAGTGACAGCACATGATGGTGTTACGTTACGATATGAGGTAGCTTTTTCAAATCAAATTGCGACGTGTTAATTGTAAATCCGGGACGGGACTTTTCCACAAATTCCGTCAGAATATATTTATTTATTTACAAAAGAAAGGTGGTCCTTCTCCCGTGCTAACCTTCGGAATACTGGGGCCCGTGGAATCATTCTGATAATGGGAAAGGGTTGTCTATCTATTCCATACATTACATATGGGGATAGATAGGCGCAGTAGTAGTAGTAGTGACGAGGAGAAGAGGTGAAACGAGGAGGTAGTCGTGGAATACGGCAAAAGTTTTTTTTCTATCATTTACCACGCTATTCTAGCATTTCCCAATCCCTACCTACACATGGCCCGGACCCCCAAAATCCATTCGTGGGCGAAGTGAAGTGCCTTTGCCTTATGAGCTCGTGCTGTGCCATTGCAGTCTCCTATGTATGTATTTTGCACATGGATTTTTGCAGAGAGAATAGGTTTTCGCGAAGCTTAGAATCCGTGGAGGACGGACGGACGCATGCCACCACAAAGTGAAAATATACGTAAGAGAATTGCGTGGGATAGCAATGAGAATCTACAGGAAAAGTACATATGGATGAATGTACGTAAATGAATAAAGTTGAGAGCCGTGTGCCTTAAGCTACTTGAAGAAGATTGACGGGTTGCAATTTCAATTTGCGCGTGGGATTCGGCTCTGGCTATATACTTCTCGATTTAAGTAAACTACTGCACTGGAGGTTGGAGTGGTAGTTAAGAAGCAATGCATGGATAATGCAGGGTTTTATTGGTCTTTAGTCTGTGAAAATTAATGTACATGGTGTGGTTTGTTTTAAGTGGAATAGATTCATGGGATGATGGGAAAGAATCGCTTCGCTTTACGATCAGCAAATTTTAGGTTGAAAATGTGACCACATTCAATATTAAATTTTGCGATGGGCATGCATAAAGTGGATAGTAAACACACATTTTACTCAGCAATTGAAATAACTCATCACATTTTTATGTTGTGAGAGCGTATCGGTACTGGAAATAAAAAAAATATTGCTTTCGCTTTATGACACTCCAAATGTACGAAACATGATTATCCCATCCACGGAGTAAACAAAATGCAGACTACATTGAGCAAGTGAAATTATAATTGCAGTTTATCTACCTATAAATTAAGAGAAAATGTAAATTTGCCCATCTCGTCTGTATCATCTGAATGCATTTTGATCCAAACGCCCAATCCCTTCAACCATAGCCATGGAACTGCAGACTTTGATATTTCAATGTCTTCATTTCCCCTTGAAGGGAACTAAAAAGAAGAAAGCATTAAAATTCGTCACCCTTGCCTCAGGTTTAAGTTGTGAAATTGATGATTCCTCAAGTGGTATAATTGACACAGCATTGTAAATACCATCTTACTTGGTAAATGCGTAGAAAATCTCTATTTGGAAAGAATATTACTTGACTCCAACACCACCCGCGCCCCTTCCTCTCATGCATTCGTAGTCATAATGCTCTTATCATCCATTACACTTATTTTTATCTGGGGATGACATTGGATGTTATGAATCACCTAAGTTAGCACTCTGTCCCGCAGGCAACACATAACCTTAGCGTAAACTTAACCTTTGCAATTGTAATGGAAGAAACGAAGAAAGTGATGCTCATTTACATACTTATATTTCTGGTGAGTCAACAGAGCAAAACATTATATGATTTACCAAAACTGTGAACATTTTGCAAATTGTTAAAAATATACTACCAAAGAAATTCATAATCTTCAAAGATATTTACATTGACCCCCAGATGTACACGATTGCATGAATATTATGTAGCCTGTGCAAATGGCTTACAATGAAAATCAAATTAATTTCCTTTCACGAGACACAGAGTCGCAGTCGGGAAGGACATGTCTGGGTTGACAATAGAGATCGATTGGATAATAAAACTTGCATTAGAAGCCAAAGCCAAGGCATACTACTCAAGTATGTGGAAGCAAAGAATATTTTATGAAATGTCATGGGTTTTTTGAGGTCAACCAAATACCACCAGCATAAAGCCTTTAGTATATTAGCATGCACCCCACACGAAATATTGAGTTCGGACCAGATCAGTATGTGTAACACTACTTGTTATGCATAAGGTGCAACAACACTGGCAAATGCATAAGCTGAGTGTAGTAGTAGATGTAGTAGATCAAGCTCTGCGTTAGTCTCACGCATTTGCTGAATAATAAAATCAACATGAACGACGACAGGAACAACAATGAGTTTCAAAATGTAATAGAATCTAGTAAAATGTCGACACGTGGCCGTGCGTGGCGTGAGACAAAAACCTGATCGATAAAAATACAAGAAAGTTGACCGATCAGACAACAAACATTACATTTTGCAACTGCGTCGTTGTCGTACGCTTGAAACAACTTAACTTGTTATCCATTTTCAGAAGCCATAGCCAAGGATGCATGGAAGAGAGAAAATTGAAAGCAGTGAGTATGTCCATGTCATGTTCGTTCATTCAATAAGAAATCTATGGACGTTGGCTACTGTGTTTTTGGGATTAAAGATTAGTACGCGGAGATTGGATTCTGATACAAGTCCAGCATCAAAGGCACAGAAAGGGAAAGCAGATTAATTGATATTCTAATTTAATCTGTTCGCAGGTGTGGCAGTGCCTGAACAGTAGTGGCGGTAGTTACAGTTCGATTCACACATGTTTAATCCGTTAAGCCTCAAACTCTTTCCCTTTGTCCGTTTTATTTTATTCAATTGAATTGCGGGTAAAGCAGCATGATAAACTCTTCCTCAAGGAGAATGAATGCATTGAACATTTTCTAAATTGAGTCCTAAGTTTAGGATTTTCTAGCAATGTCTGAATATTTGTTTTCATTGTTGCCGGTATTCTAAAGAAGGGCAAATACAGAGCGCGTATAAATTTCTGACAATTTAAAACCAATTTTTGAATAAAATCTGAAGGTTAATTTTTGCTCTTGGAAGTAGAAAGGTGATGAGAGTCTTTTGGATAAAAAGGCATCCGCACCTCCTTCCTATTTATTTCCTTATCCATCACAATCAAGGATCAAGGTAATCCTGATGTTTATTAACCTGCGATATAGCATATGGCTAACCAAAATGTAAGTGGCTCATCAAACCAACCACCAACTGCAACTGCAGCCATGCTGAAAGTTAAACCCTGGTTTGATGCAGTCTTGCTGCACTAGTGCAGCCTTGCAGTTTAATCCAAAACGTCTGCCTGTTTCTTGACCAAAAGTCTTGAATCCATCAACTAGAGACTTCGAGAGTCAAGTCAAATCATGGAATTTAATCCAGCTGCACGCACGTACAAAAAATACAAAATAATTTATCAGTTCCGATCCTTTTATGGCATTACCTTTCAATACCTCAGACCAAATGCCAATAACCTAAGACTCGAACTGCTTAAACTTTACATTGAGTGCAACCGAAGCTTCTGTTTGTTGAGATTTTTGACTGTCAAAATCAAAATAAATAATTCCTTGTCCTGTGAAACAGACACTAAGCATCCATAAAATATGAGGATGCAAAAGCACGCTTTGATATGTGGGCAGACTTTGTGAGGGAAAAAAACTCACTATGTTCAGAAGCACAAAGCAGCAGCGTGGCAGTAAAAAACCAATTCTCATGTCAATTTCTCCATCTGACGTCTAGTGCAATGGAAGGGATGGATTGAGCTGCCAAGTTGTCAGTCAACCAACCGGATAAAAAGGTCACCTTTTTGGCTAGCAACAACAAATGAATTAAAGGCAGGTGAATCCCCACATGGGCATAGGCTTTAGGCTAGGCAGGATAGGACAGGACAGGTTAAATAAAACAGCTGACAAAATCCAGTCACTGTAATGACACAGTTGTATTGTAATTGTACTCTGCATTGCTCATCTGCTTTTTACGTTTCAAATAATGCACTCGTTTCGTGCTTAGCTACGTCCGCCCTGTCGTAGTGCAGTGCTGATTTACATTGCTTAAAAATTAATGCTAGCTTGGACAAAGCCAGAGCTGCTATTTCATTTGGATTACGACATTGGAAGAAATTCATTGCACTTTGGAGGATTTCATAATTTTCTTGTGAAATATTTCATACTTTGAAATTAGAATGTTCTAATTTTTTTAAGCTTTGACATAATCCGTATTGCCAAAATGTAATAAGACATTTAGAGTTTTAGAAATTTGTGTTAAATTGTCCAACACTTCCCATGCATTAATGCCCGAGGCCGGAAACCCATCTTAAGAAAAACTTATGTGTGTATGCATTCATGTACATAAGACGTATAACATTTTTAATGACTCAATCCGAATAGCAGCATCAACCTTGAAAGTCCCTTATTTGGTCAACCCCTCCAAAATACAAACAGAAGCCATCATGACAGATTTAGAATAAAAAACCCAATGAAAAATGGTGACTAAACTCCCTGCGCAATTCATGTATGTAACTACGACATTTTATATGTACAGTACATGCATTCATGCAGAGAGAACGAACCACTTAAATTTTAATTCTAATTTACTGAGGTGCGACGAAGTCAAAGGGAAGAGTACGGTACAGGGAGGCAAAGATAGTATTACTATTGTCCCGTCGTGTCGTGTCGCACACAGTGGGTAATTTTTTGAAGATTAAAAGGGCCATGTATGTACAAGTACGTACGTACGTATATTGCGTGCTTACGGCAAGAGACTCACCGAAGCGTCAAGGGTGTCTACTTAACATCTCATTATAATAAACCATAAATTTTGGGGTTTACTCATTTCTTACTTGAGAATATTCCGAGGCATGGAATATTCATGGAATAACACACGGCCTGCGATGAATGTTTAACATTTCTGACAAGACCAAGTTCACATTTTTAATGTGCAAGATGCCATACGGTACGGTACAGACAGGTATGGGGTTCACGCAATGCATGGAATGGCTAAAAGATATAGTTTGATATTTTAAGGCCCCCCTTGTTCTTGTGAGTTGTGACTAATGCTTTGTGGACATTATCTATCGGCTGGTTAGAGAGAATGACATGACCTTTAAATTTCTGCTGGCCAAAAAATTTGACATTTTGATGCTGGAATGTTGAGAAAATTCCAGAACAAGTGTAGTTTGAGTACCATCACGAAGTTTGCACGTGTTTGGGAAAGTTTGGACTCGGAAAGCCATATTTCTGTCATGCT
>JAAXYW010000521.1:0-35369 GCA_036851895.1 Orthonychiurus folsomi | reverse complement strand
ATGGGTATGGGGATGCCTCCACCATTAATGCATTCACAAATGCCTGGGCTAATGCCAAGGCCTTTGATGTCGCAGCCTCCCACCTCCCAATAATAAGGTTCATCAACAATAAACTTTCTTCTATCTTAGTTAAGTTTGTAAATAAGAGTTTAGTTAATTCTATTTATATTCATGGTATATCAAAAATTCATTTAATAAACGGCTCGATTTCTTAACAAGTAATAGAACATCAATATCAAAATCCTCGGACATCATGCAAAATTTTTGCCTCTTCAATGGCGTTAGTTACTTTATTGTAGTGACTAAATTGCATGGAAAAGGTTGCCATTCCTGAAGAAACTGTACGAAGGGCAGTAGAATATCCCACAAGTTCACTCAAAGCCGCGTGCCCAGATATTACCTGCAATTCAGCATATCTTCATGTCATGACTGAAAAATTTAGTTGTGATACAATATAATGCGTTCTTGGATTCTTACTCGGTTTCCGTGTTTCTCATCTACCAATTGGAGCACGAACCTCCGACGGCTGAGATCATCTAAAATAATACGCTGATATTTCTCATCAACTGTAATTTCGAGGAACACAATTGGTTCCAGCAGTGCTGCGGCACCGTGCTGTAGGCAGTGCCTTGCACAGTTAGCTGCACCAGCCTCTATAACTGTTTCGGTTGTTCCCCTCGTTATTTCAAAATGGTTCAATACGGCTTGGACTTGGAGTACCTAAGACCGCAAGTGAATTTGTACCAATTAATTGAACATTAATTCTTATTTGTCCGAGTTTACCGGAAATCCCAGTTTCGGTCCACATCTCATGGCCGACTCAACTCCGTTCTGAATGAGTCGATACTGCCGTTCGTTGACAGAAAGCAAGTGCTCGCGTATTTCTTTCCCTGTTCCTTTTGTCAAAATGGGTAATTGGGCATCCACTGGCTTGAGTTCTAGCTCAATGGTTATTGCCTGGTTAGGAGGATGCCCTAATTTTCTCTCATAGCGTAGTCGATGCTGAAATGGATTCGTAATTGTTTCTTTGTATGCTACCATTAGCCTTCCTAGGTAAGCGTCAACTTTGAAATCGGATTTGATTCTCTCATGAATAACTTCCAGGTGAAGTTCACCCATGCCTTGGGATTCAAAATCAAAAGTTATGTTTAGTATCCACAGTGCAGTGGTGTGCACGTTCAGTACGATTAGTAATATACCCGAAAGAACAGTTTGCGATGTGTCAGCGTCGACGGTGACGTGCAGACTCGGATCCTCACGTTGAAGGCAAGCTAATGCTTCGTCGAGGCCATTTTGATGACTCTAAAAAACAAATTCTAGCAATGCATGGATGGGAAATTAATACCTGCAAAGCTGCACTATATTTTAATAGCAAGTTGTTTACCAAGGAGGCTGGTTCAATTGCACAGAAAAAGACCGGCTCTGGGACACGAACACCGAGCAAAACTGGGCTCGTGTTCCCAGTCTCAGTATCTTCTCCCTCTGGACCGGACAACAGCTTGGATTTCATTTTCGCTAACTTGTTCTGCGCAATATTAGCAATTGTACTTGCAGAAGTCAAGGTGTCACCAGTCACAGTTTCCTGTATAACCAAGTGGGATTAAAACGCTAATACTGTAATTTCACACCTTAGACCTTACGCTCACCTTTAGCCCAGATACTACAGCTACTTGACCATTGCTCAGCTCAGGAATTGTTTTAAAATCATCAGCCATAGGCATGAAAATTTTTCCAAGCTTCTCTGCCTTTTTGCGGTTTACGTTGTAAAGCTTTTGGCCAGGGCTGAGCGTTCCTCCAAAAATACGTAGAAAGGTCAGTGGACCTAATTGCTTGTTATGTATGGTTTTGAATGCAAAAGTGCACAGCTCATCTCCGTATGCCTGAACAACAGGATCCGTCTTCACGGATTCCGTTGGGAATGGAAAATATCTGAAACCAGAAGGAACTATCAGCATTTTGTGGTTTGTCAAACTCTAAAATTAAAGCAAAAATGGAAGCCCATCACCTCACAATTGCATCCATCAACAGCTGAACGCCCACATGCTTGTAGGAACTCCCAAGAAGTACAGGCACAGCTGCATTCTTTAACGTAATTCTTCTGATGGCACTGTACAAATCATCCTCTTTAATAGTTTCTACTGATTCACTCTCGATAATTTGTTCCGCTAAACTATTGTCCAGGTCCGCGACTTGCTCGATTAATTGAGTCCTCTTCTTCACGAGAGCTTCATCCGTACTTACGTCTTCTACAAAGGTTAAAAAATACCAGCTTAGAAACTCAAGCAGGCAAATCTCAGTTCACCTGAGTTCATGGGCTAATAGCATTTAATTACAGCGCAGTACCAAATATTTATCAAACGACATACTCACTGATTGAGAAGTCAGCTCCTTTACTGGAAGCATTGTATTCGAACCTTTGAAGTGTAATTAAATCCACAACACCAATTAAGCCGGAGCCGGGTCCGGCGGGAGTTTTCTGATAGACCGGAAGCTGAAGAAGCAGTGGTGTTGATTTCAATTTAGTGTGTATGGAATCTAAACACATTTTCAGCGAAGCAGAAACCTGAGAAATTAAAGTACGCGAAGGCAAGGTGCATTCAAATTCTTGATGTAAACTCCATTTCCAATAATTTAAACTATAGCTCACCTTGTCCATTTTGTTAAGAAAAATTAGTCTTGGCAAAAAGTTCTGCGTAGCCTGTCTCCAGACTGTTAGCGTTTGAGCTTCAACTCCTATAATATGCACACAAAATTTATACATCAGACTAGATTTCATTTTAAAAAGCACAGAGCATATTATTTGTTTAAAAAATAATCAAAATACCTGCTGAGGCATCCAAAACCGCAACTGCAGAGTCCACCACCCGCAAAGACCTCTCTACCTCAAACGTAAAATCAACATGACCCGGAGTATCAATTAAGTTAACGAAACAATTATTCCACTCAAAAGTTACAACAGCGGATTGTATAGTAATCCCACGTTCACGCTCTTGTGGCATGTAATCAGTGACCGTGTCCCCGTGATGGACTTCGCCAGGACTGTGAATGACACCTGAGAGGTAAAGCATTCTTTCGGTCGTTGTAGTTTTGCCTGCATCAATGTGAGCCATTATCCCAACATTTCTGATTGCCCTCAATTTTGCATCATCTATAAAGAAGCATGTCTTTTGAATGAGTCAACTCTAATAACATTAACAATTATTTGTAATGAAATACTATATACATTTACCGGCATATGTACGGGCATTCAATAATCGGCCTGAGGTTGGCGAAATGTGGAATTTCTTGAAACGGTGCTGGTGGCAATGCTGATGGAGTGAATCCGTGTGGCCCGCCGTGCAATTGAAGGCAGCAAGATTTCGGCGAAAGCAACTGTAAAAGAGGGTCAAGGTTAGTTTGACCTTTGTTGGCTTCCACATCAGAATAACCACATCCATTCTCAATGCTATCAAATGACAAGGCACATATTGTCCACCTACATGAGCGGAAATCCTTCGCCCTAGACTAGAGACCACAATTTAAATTTTATTTAGAATTGTATAAGCACGATAAGAACTAGCGTGGACTCAGTGGACTGTGTTCTGAAAGTTCCATGAAATAATTCGGTTTCGCGGGCCTGAGTTCTATTACAAATCTATGCCGAAGCCTAACCACTAATTGATGACAATATTTTCTAGATAAAGCTAATGGGATTGTTGGTTGTGTATTGTGTGGCCTGTCTGTACGTAGCTCATCAGCATGCAGCAGCACAGGTTCTGAAAACTGAAGATATAATTTGAATCTCATTTTGGTAAAACTTGCAGGCAATTTCATTCCAATGATTTTCTATTCTGGATGCGCAAACTAATTAAATTTTATTTGATTCTATCTTTCTTAGATCTGCTGCTGCGCTGTGATACCGCGATACCGGCCACCGCAACGGTACATTTTCTAATACATTGTAGTCAACCTTTAATCTTTTATTGCATATTTTGTTATTGTACTTTTGTGTTAAATATTATTGCAGTAGTAGGCAAACACCTTCAAGATTGATGGATTTGAGAGGCAAACATATTATGCAATGCAACAAACCGGCCAGTTGTAATCAATGCTTGCCCTGCAGCAAATCGTACATATTTCTTGAACCCATGCACTTATTTCGCATTCAGCGTAAAATTACGTTTAAATTTAATTTGACTCATGTATAATTTTAATGCAGTGCGCACACGCACACAGAGCGATGCAATGTGCAATGCGAGCAAAAATGCTGGTATGATGAGACGATGAGAGTACTTTAATCTATCAATCTCCACAATATCGTCAATCTGTTATTCAGCATATGACGTATAGACTTTATTGGCTCTTCTTTATTGTGGAAGTCAGGAAAGCATGTTATGTTTCTCCTGATGGTGCTCTACGAGCTGCGAGGAGAAGGTGTGCAAAAAAAATCCAAACAAAAAGGAGCGAAAAAAAATTCATATCTACTTTTATTTGTTGTTTTCTTATTGAGTTTGAGATTTTCTACTCCGCGTTTGACTGGCTTGACTGATTTATTCTTCTTTGAGTTTATTTGCCCTGGGAATTTGGATGGAATACAAAAATTGCGATTAAATGTTGAACTAGATTTTATTAAATTTGATCTGAAGTGTCACGTCACGCCCGCTAATGTCACGTACACGTTTCCCGTCAAATTTTGCCCAGCTATTAGCTATGCATGCAAGCATGCAGCTGCAAATTTTAAGCAACAAGTCAGTCGGATCGATTTGAAGCGTAAACTCTGGATATTTTTGTGCCATTATATACATTGCACTACTGTTATATGTTAGAGGACGTGAACATGTTTACGGTCGGACTAGAGAATACGGTACGAGTAAACGCAATATAGATTTTGCACTTGAGATTTTATTAGATAAGTCGAACGCTACTAACGTGAACTTCGATCCCGAAGCCTGGCGTTTGTTAACTGAGCCAATGTTGCTGTGATTTTCAGTGTCCGTGATTTGCAGTCATCAATACTTGGTACCGGTTGGAAATTTTACATTTTGACAGTGCGAGCGAGTGTGTGACATTTCAGCTGCTGCTTTGGAAAACTAACAATTAACATATTATAAGTCAAATTCTCAGACCAGACTGCAAAGATGGGTCTCACCAATTTGGAAGAGCAGGTTGATACATAAAATTACACTTTTTCTCATAGATTTCCGAGCAATTGCAAATACAATGCACTTTCCAAGTTTGACAACTGTGCTTTGTTTTTTGTGAACAGGTAGAAATCTTTATTTTGAATTTTTATGTTCTATTTTCAAGTTTTCATTCTACGCATCATACCATTCCAATGGCTTGAACAAGTTGATCCACGTTATTTGTGTCTGGCCAATTCTCTTCAGTGGTTTTGTCTTTCTGGAATACATTCCTGCTTTTGCGGGTTTGGCAGCACCATTGGAATCCATCAATAATGCTGTGCAATTCATCCACCCTTTTAATGCAGTGTTTATCGTTGCTACCGTTTACGCGACCATCTATATTCTTATGGACCAGAAGCAAGTTTTCTGACGAGTTTCAATGAATTCACTAGAAACAGGTGAATAAAACGATTAATGGCTAATTTGTTTAGGGCCGGAACCCTTGGCGCATTCCTTATTTTCCTGTGTCTGATTTATGCACAAAAGTTTTACCTCGGAATGGAGGCATACTCAGGTTACCCAGCATGGTTAGTGGCGCTAGCCATTCATGTTGCTGGCTGGATTGCGCAGGTAAAATTTGCTTTACCAAAATTATTTTTTTCACGGGTTTTCTTTTACACTTTTTAAATTGTTAGTTTGTTGGACACGGTGCATTTGAAGGCAGAGCACCTGCACTCTTGGATAGTTTGGACCAGGCGTTGATGTAAGTATTCTGACTGTATGCGATGTGTGGATTTCTCACATGTTATTGTTATTTCTAGTGGGTGTATCATTAATTTGTTTTGGAACTTACAGAATGGCTCCACTTTTTGTGCTGCTCGAGGTGCTTTTCTTTTTTGGTTATCGAAAGGATTTCCAGAAAATTTTAAAGAACCGTGTCGGTGTGGAAATCATGAAGTTTAAGAAAGCAAAGGCCGCGAGCCAGAAAGCCGGTGGTGGCAAAAATAAGGCTAAATAAATATTCTCGGTTATTTAACATTATTTTTGCAGGAAATACGAAAATGTCAATGCGTTGAAAAATAAAAGCTAAATAGAAAGAGCGATTGTTAATTTATTTTGTATGCATGTCAATTTCATGTTTTATGCAATCATGCAACGAAATTCCGGGACTAGGGAGAGCATACTAAGGAAGTTCCGCGAGTTCGCATCTTGTGTTGTGTTAGTCTTCAATTACTTGAATACCACATCTGCACACCCTGTTTTGGAGTTAAACATAACTAGAGCCTTACAGTCACAGCCAGCACAGAGTTAGTAATGTAGATTTGTGCGCGGCACACTGTCGAAAAGGTACTTCTGGATTTTTAAGAGCTTTGTTATTTAGTGGTCAGAAATTCCTTATTTAAACCTAGCTTGATACTTCGAACCCATTAGACCCATGCATGAAATTTTAAGTGAATACATAATTAGTTGTAACTATGATACAGTGAGGACCATATAAACTCTAGTTTAACCAAGTAAATGGAGTATCTAGAATTAGTTTTGTGCGTGCATACAAACATGTAATGCTTGATTGATTATCATAAGCCTATTAAGCGCTGCGCTTGTACGATATAAATCAGCCTATCTTTGTATCAAAAGCTGCAAACACTTAAGTGTTGATAACTGATGATACCTATAAAAGAATTATGCAATTAATCTATTCGTTATTTTTAAGGATCGAACGCATGTCTGTGTCTGCTTGGATTAATATTAGATTTAGACTAGACGCTAAGCCCAACAAACAATTTTGATATGAAACACTACCTTATCGTTCATTGCGTCTAAATCCAATGCACGAGCTGTCCTGTGGCCCAAATCACAGATTTGCGAACAATCTGCACTATAAAGCTGAACACTCAATCAAATTTCTCAATTGAAGGAAACTGCTGTTAAAATACGCGCACCGATCTCGAAAATTTTACCAGATTCTACGAAGTGCTAAAAAATCAGTCAAAATGCACAGAATTGTATCAAGATTCAACTCAAGTATTCTTGCCACTTCTTATTCACGCGTTGCTCTTCCTGCCAATTCATTTAGAGCCATTAGCAACTGTAAAAACGCTACTGAAGATTTTGAAACACTTGCTCTGAGTGATGACATTATTGAGCAACCAATCTCGAATTACGGAGTGGCTCCAATCGTAACGTCCAGTTTCTTTCTCATGGATAGTGCAATTTCAAATACATTAGATGCAAGCCGAGCTAACGACACAGCACCGGTATTAAAATATAGAGCTAGAGCTAACGCAATGATAAATTGCTGATTGATTGCAGAATTCAACAATTCAAATATCAAATAACATTTTGTTTTAAAGAAATGCTTCGAGTACTCGAGACTGCGAAACCCTACAAGAGAGGCCGCCGAAAGTTTGCTCTCTAAGCTGGAAGGGGCCAAGCACAGTAAGGATTTGACATTTTGAATGAGGTTGTGCTGATTTATAAAAATTAACCTCGATTATAATGCTGGGATCAGCCAGAACGTTTGCGTCAGGAATGGCGGCTCTCTCTTCAGTCGTGGGCATCCTAAATCACGACGATCACGTCGTTTCATTAGATACGGCTTACAATGGAACTTACAACCTCATGCTGGATTTGAAAGCGAAGGGAATGCCGATTGACTTTGCTAAATCTGTCGATGTCGATGACATTTTGAGCCTAATTAATGGCAAAACCAAAGTATTCTATTTTCAAATCGGTTAAACATCCATTTTAAGCAGGTCAAACTTGATAATAATCTTTGAACTATTTATGAACTATTACAGATGATTCTCTTGGAAGGACAAGTTAATCCTATTCTTGATCTAGTGGATCTTAGTGAACTTGTAAAACAAGTCCGAAAGCTCCGCCATGGAAGTGACATTATAATTGCAGTTGACAATACATTTTTGAGCCCAATATTTTCGCAGCCCTTAAAACTGGGAGTTGATATTGTGGTTCATTCTTGCACAAAATATTTGAATGGCCATGGCGATGTGATAATGGGAAGCGTTTCGACTAATTCTGATGTTATTTTGAAAAGGCTTCACACTCATCAAATAAGTATGAGATAAACTTCCCAATTGATCTGCCTGTGAAATTGTAATATTAATTGCCAAAATCTTGGTTTTAAAAAAAGAATTTGGAGCAATTCCATCTCCATTCGACTGTTACTTGTTAATGCGTGGTTTGCGAACCCTACCACTTCGAATGCAGCAGCACTCCAGGAATGCGTTGCAAATTGCAACTTGGCTGGAATCACACCCATCAGTTGAGAAGGTTCTATATACAGGTAAAAAATAATTTGCGGATGAATGGTGTGTAGCATTAGCATTAAATTACTTGTGAAAATTGAAATTATTAATAAATTTTGCCAACTTTTTGCAGGACTGCCATCACATCATCATCATCATATCTCGAAAAAGCAAAATTATGGTGATTCAGGCATGGTAGGATTTTATATCAAAGGCGATTTTGAAAATTCCTCGAAATTCCTCGAGTCGACCAAACTACTTAAAAGAGCACCGTCATTGGGCACACACTGCAGCTTAGCTAGCCTCCCGTAAGGATCCATGCTCCATATTTATTTAAGAAAGACATTTTTGCAATTTACTCCGATGCGATGATGAAGCTTGTTTGAAATTTTAGAGCAAGACTTAGCCATGCCTCTCTCTCCAAGGAGCAGAAAGAGAAAGCCGGAATACTGGAAACTTTTATACGGCTTTCTGTTGGACTTGAGGGAGTGGATGCCCTAATTGAGGATTTGGATCAAAGTTTGCAAACATCAAGGGTTGTCAAAAGTTAACTTCTTTCTCTAAATTATGGCCACAGAACTTGTGAATTCACACTTGCGCTTGCATGGTGGTGTAGTCCTAATCTTGCGCAGTAATAATTTCGAATTTGTTCATTTAAAATGTTATCTAAAGCTTGAAAGTACAGCTCCTTGGTGCAGCGAAATAATACTTGATTAATCAATCAATTTAAGAGTGACAATGCGTAGTTTCACGAGTAAACTGAACATTCATTTATGCTTAATAATTCTTTTAATAATTGGCGACTTTTGAATTAACATTGTGATGAATATTTAGCAACTTGCTTCTGACCTCGACCTCTGGTTATTCGATTTCTTTGCTATCAAACAATAGAATAAATTAAGCGAGTTAAGTTTAAACTAGTAATGACGAAAGTGATGATTTTACAAATAAGGATTTAGTAGTCATACAATGTATACCAGTTTTGACATAAACATGCATAAACAAGATCCCATTCCATGTGTGGTGTTTATCAGTCGGCATTATAGATCTAGCTTTGAGATGTATTTAGCCAGTTATCGCTTAATTACAATCAAACAAGGTTTTCGACACACACGAGAAGTGATTCCGGATCATAAGAATGTGTCACAACCAGCAAACAATACAACTATTATGCCATTACAACCAAACTAAAAAATGTGCACAGGACCAAAAACATTAATGCTGTATCGCCTTCGTTAATTTGAAGTGCTCATTAAATCCGTAAATAATTACAAAAACTAACAAACGTGAAACTAAATTTATTCACTCACACAATTTTAGGTACTCAGTAGTTTCCTATTCTAACACAATTTACATTTACTACATCACGTATAAATTATGTTTTTTTTAGCCACAACGTGTCATATAGTATATCATCAAAATAACATTCGTATTACTATAAATATAGTAGAACTTCCCGAAAAGGCAAGCCAGGCTGAAATTCCGTCACCTTATTTCCGTAACATAAATAATTATTGAAAACTTGTACGAATATGGTAAAAATCACTTCCATGTCCTAAAATTTACGACCTAGCCCATCTTACTAAAGTATTTTCCAGGAACTAAGTCACAATTCCTTCTGCCACTGTCATTCGCGTTCATGTTTAAAAATTATTTGTGTGGTGCTTGGTAAAGTTTGTTCACTACTTGCGTGCATTGTNTTCACTACTTGCGTGCATTGTCAGACGGTTTTGCTTGTGTGTTTGGAAGGCTTCAGGATGAGCTCTGGTTTTGTGTAGTAGGGCTTGCGCCAGGTAGAAAAATTTCCTGAAAAATTGAAATAATATCGCATCTCTTAATAAAAAACAAATGAGCCAGTTGTTAACTACTATAATTGAAATAGGCTTATTGTGCTTGGGTGCATGTTGATTCAAATCAAAATCTTAAATCTTACCTGCCACATGAATCACACTGCGTTCGCTTCCTGTGATGCCACAAATTATGAAGGTAAAGATTGATATTTATTGGAATACCTTCGGTTTTTACTACCACATTCTGGTCGATGACACTTATAACTTGTCGAAGAACCCTTTCTCCCCAACAAGCCCATGACAAATGAAGACCCATGTTTAGCTCTAGAAGAATTTTGCGTTGCCTTCCATCTCAAACCACTCTTATTATTGGTTCTAGGTGATTTTGGTATTCTCAGGCGCAGGACAAGGACTTCATCAAATCTAGGCAGAAATTTGATGCTCTCGCTATTAAAATAGGTTGAAACAGATCTGACGGTAGATGCCAGTTCCATCCGAGGCTTCTTCATTGCTCCACCTTCAATATCTTGCGGGTCTTGGGGATCCATATCAGCAATACCAAATAGCTTCCCATTTTCAAATTCTTCTTGGAGAATAAGGGCAGGAGTTTTAAGAACAATTTCATGGATTTCCTCTTCCTTGATTTCGAATTTGGTTTTGTACACACTGACGCACAACCCACAGAGATTACTGTGATGATTTCTCCAATGTACCTTTAAAAACCATACGCAATTGAATATAAAATCTGCCATGATTATCTAAATAAAGCTAGCGCCTCTAGTCTTAGTCTTTTCATGTTCCATTCAGTAAATCATTAAATTACACATGTTATTCTATTCACATATTAAAATTTGTTTCTAAATTGTGGAATCATTAGCTCACCGTAAAATCATTTAGGGATAATATTTTGCAACCACAGTGAGGGCATCTGCAAAGAGTTAAAATGACGCATTTGTATTAATGAATGAACAGCTAAACACCTTGTTATAACGCTACTCGCACAGCCGTACACGCACAGGTATAGACAATTAATTTGAAACCTTGACGTACCTCGTTGAACCGTCCTTATGTTCGGCCAAGATGTGCTCCTTTAATGAATTGTCATACGCGGACTTGTACTTGCAGAATGACGCCAAGCAAGTTTGCTCAAAACCACTGTGTGTCCGCTGGTGCTGCATCATGGTTTTACTGGTTGGGGAGTTGTACGAGCAAGTACTACAAGTGTAAGTCCTGGATATTGCTTTTGAGTTCCTTAGCTCCGGTGGACGTCTTTCTCTGTAAGGTATTCGATGTCGCTTCTGGTGATTTCGAAGGGAGCGTTCATCGGTGAACTCACAGCCACAAGCCTCACAAAGTGTTTCCTCCTCATATTCCTCCTCTTCCACAATATCTGTATCTGCAATCTCACTCATTGTCATAGAATCTCCTCCATTTTTCTGACTGGAAGAAGTGTCCTGCTCATAAGTCATGTCATCTAAGACATCTCCTTCAGATCCAGGCATTTGGAGTAGGTGGTTAGCATCTGAGATTTCAACATCCATTTGATCGGGCACATCCAACCCAGTCTGAACAGTTAGTTGCATTTTATTACAGATATGAGGTCCGCTGTGACCTGTACAAGCCTCACAAGTCGTATTCTCCACAGTAGAGTTATTTACAGGTTGACCACCAATTCCAACTGCTGCGGCAGCGGCTGCTGCCGCTGCAGCCACCGCTCCCATTCCTGGTTGCAAATTATGCTTGTCCCTCAAGTGAGCTTCCATACTCAATTCATCAGTTGTTCGAAAGTCACACAGGTCGCACTGCACAATGACTTTTTGGTGTTCTAGAATCGCATGAGCCTCCAAGTCGGCCCTCTGCTCAAAATACTCCTGACAAACATTGCAATTGAAGCCGGTTTTCACAAGAGGGTTTTGGCTGCGAAGAATAAAATCATCCATTACTAAGCAAGAACCAAACCAGTGATCAATTTTATATCGCTAACTTACTGGCTATCTTGGATATGTTGATTTAAGCTGTCCGGATCGTCGGCCAAAAAGGAACACTTATGGCAAACACGTTTATTGTGGACTTTGAGGACATGTGTCGCGAGTCTTTCACTTCTGGCTGCTTTGTAGTCGCAGAGAGAGCAGAGAAAAGGCTTTATGTGTGTGTTTAAGTGTCTTTTCAAACACCAATTATCAACTCCCTGCCATGGACAATACGAGCAGGTGTACATTTTGTCTCCTTGCTTCTTCTTCTTCGCGCCCTTCGTCTTGGCTGCAAAATTGGAATTCAAAATCAGAATACGACAGAATCACCGGAAATAGGGTCCTCCAAATAAAATATAAAATTAACTTTTAAAATCATACCTTCCTTTTTGTTACCCCCAACCCCTTGAATTCCCTGAAGGGGACCAGTTTGCCCTGGAGTAGAGGGAGGGTTAAAATAAGCAATATGTGGAATTTGTTGCTGTGCTTGACTCGTGCCACCTTGAGATTGGATTTGAACTGATATTTGGGATGCATCTGATATTATTCCCGAGTCGTTCTGCAGTGATACTTGACTGTCATTCGCAGCACGCAATTGTTGTTGTGCCAAGGCTTTGGCTGCCGCCGATTGTTTTGATTTGTTGGAAGTAGAGTAATATGCATGTGACTTTGGAAGGTTCTTCTTTATTCGATTGATGTCGTAGACGTGATCCCGGTGCATCCTCGTGAAATGCTTCTTAACGTGGTCCGCCCGATTAAATTGCTTGTCACAGACGTAGCACTGAAATGGCTTCTCATCTCTGTGAATGTTCTCATGTCGATTAAATAAGTCTCTTCGGTCCGTGGCATACGAACAGAATTGACATGTGTACCTCTTTTCACCAGGAATTGCGGACTCTCCCTTCTGCTCCACCCGTGTTTTAAGCCCCGTCAAAAATTTCGTAACCTAACAAAGATAAAAATTAGAACTTCCCTTCATCTAATAAAATCATCTCTAGATTTCAATTCAGTAATATTCACAAACCTCTTCCAGAACCGGATTCTCCTTCCAAAGACTGTTATCGGTCAAGGACTCTCCATGCTGGCGGGTTAAGTGCATCCGAACACACCTGGCCCATGCACTAGTGTAAGGGCAACGCGGACATTGAAAGACACGGAGGCTCGCATGATTTCCGAGCCAGTGCTCTGCTACCCTGGACAGAAACCCGACAAAGTCACAGTCTACACATCGAAACACCTTTTGGGCAGGGTTGTAGCGAGCAATTTTGGAACTCGTTCCAACCAAGAGTATCGTCACTCTCAAACCAGCGTTCCTCCACCTGTTGTGGAGGTAGTGCTAACGCTACAGTTGTGGATAAGGCAACTTGCTCTGATTGACCAATTCCTGCAGAAAAATATATTTAGAAAAAGACATAAAAGCATAACTTAAATTTATAATGCAAATCTACTGATGTTACAAAATCGCTGCTGCTATTAATACGAATATAATCACAAATTATAATTACTGGACTGTGTTACAGCAGAAGATACTTCACCTTTGTCGTCGGCTATCCGCCTTTGCAAAAGAATAGTTCCCGCCGGGAGTCCATTGGCATTCGTGGACGTAATAAATTGGAAGCCAGCCGCCGCAGCCTGGGATAATGTCCCATCGTCAAAAACGATGTTCTGCGTAGGCATCCCCGACGAATCTACAACTTCTGCCAGGCCGCCCTCTTCGCCGTATAATTTCTTCGTGATTTCCTTGAACATATCTTCATAGCAATCCAAGGTGCCCAGATTCAATGAAGTCACACCTTGCCCGGATGTCACTGATGTGGCTATAATGGGACCTCCGGTTGAAAACACCATTCCACCAGCAGAAGACACGACTACAGTTTGTCCACTTGCGGTAGTCATTGCTCCAAGCCCTGGTTCTACTTTAAGCCTATTCATCCATTGCTGGTTGCTAGTAGCTGGTTGAGCTCCTTGAGATACTCCAATGGCCATGGGAGTTGGACCGACCCCCTGACCCCCATGGGAGTTACTGGAGAGGGTAGCCAGTGTAACTCCTTAAACGTAAGAGCCGTTCTTGCTGTGAGTAAAAACAATTTTACAATTAATACTGCTTCTGATGCTTGTTATTAAGAACCACGCCGCCATGCCCTTCCTTTAACCCTTTCTCTGTTAGTTGAAATTTGATGGAATTCTGAACTTAGCTTAGCATTATTGTCACAAAACCGGTCGGTCGGTTACTCAGATCATTAGTGAACTTTGCCTTTGGCTAGAATTGAGTATTGAGTGTGATGGTTTGCGTTAGTGGTTTAAAACAAATTTGACCCTGTCAAGCGGCAGAGGTTTGAGAAGAAAACTAGAGGAGATGAAAGTATCGAGGTATCAAATAGGCTGACCCCATTTTATTTGGCTTGGTGGAGCTGGGGATGATGCAATGAATTGCGTGTTCTGCCCGATTAGGTTTGTCGGTATCGGTAAAGCTCTGGAGAGGACCCGATATAATTGATGAAATACAACGAACAACTGAAAACTGAAAAAAGTGAAAGTTGGTTCTACGTATCCGGACCGGGCAAAGGGTTTACTCTGAGACTGGGGATCAGGAACTTACTGGAAATTTCTCATCATCTCGTCGAATTATATTTAATATGTAATTATGCTGGCCCTCTATTTCTTGCATACCAAAATACCTCAAAAAGAAAAAGTGGCAGCGATGGAAACTTCAACCCATTTGTTCAGTGTGTTTCCCATAAAAGCCTTACATCATTATTATTAGTGCGGACGTTGCATACCACTGAACAGAATTGAACTGTAGACTGAAAGAAAATGATTGTAATCAAGACAAGAGCGCCGAGCGCGAGCGCAAACCTTTGGCATCGTATACGTATCACATCATAGCCCTTAGCCCAACTTATCCTTATTAGGCATGTCGAGCAAAATCCGATTTTCTCAACATTTTGATTTGTGATTTCCCGTAACGAGACTTGTTTGATGACGTGCCCAAAAAGGCAAGGCACGCTAACTTTATTATTTTGTGAAATGGAACCAAGGCGCTAATGCAGGATGAATGAGTAAACCATATGCCTGATCACACTATTATTGCCCATAATACATGCTAAAACTTGGCAGTTACGAGATGGAAGAGCGCATAAAAATGAATAACTGCAATATTTGCTACTCGATCGATCGATTTTAACTGTCTGCCACCTTTTGTCCAGCTGTTAAGTTGTGGTCGGGCATTCTTCGAATGTAGAATGCTAAAAAAAGCTAATCGCGGTGAGGAGGGAGACAGGCGAATAAAAGGAACGACTGCAATTTTTTAAACCTAATCTGGCCAATTTAATCATTCTACCACTTTCTCACTCCCAACTATTTTGTTGTTTGCAGTGCTAAACCAAAATGAGACACAAGGCCAGGAATCCAATAAAACGTGTTCCCTCCTTTTGATTTCCTTTCAAAAATGGAAGTTTTTCTCATCAGTCAATAATGCAAAGAGCAGGAGCGAGCAGATGCACCTTTTCCTCATAAGAAACCCATCCAACCAAACCTTACCCAAAAAAACCCTAACTACCCACATCCCTAGCCTGCGATTGCAAACCTATGAATTATGTACATTACATGCCCAGGTACACCGGGACATCTCCACGAATGAATACATCAAAAATTAGAGCAACATATTGTCCCCACGCCCATCCAATTGAATTTGCACTCAATAATCACAGTACGATATCAAAGGCACTGGCCCTTGGAAAACCACAGACAGGCTTTAATATGAACTTTGAGCTAAAGAGGTCATCGTCTTATTTCTCAGTTGAGAATGTAATTCCCATACTCCTCTTCGTTCTTTTCCCTCAATTCCGCGCTAACAGCCAACTCCTCACACAGAGCAAGTGGTATTTCGCTCAAATCTATCAAAACGTATGAATCCGAGTCGTTCTCTGGCTAAACTTCTTATTTCTCAGTTGAGAATGTAATTCCCATACTCCTCTCCGTTCTTTTCCCTCAATTCCGTGCTAACAGCCAACTCCTCACACAGAGCAAGTGGTATTTCGCTCAAATCTATCAAAACGTATGAATCCGAGTCGTTCTCTGGCTAAACGCGAAATGATTGTTTATGCTCCTGGACTAAAACCTACATGACAAAACATTTCCTAGCAAGCCCAGCTGGCCTTGGCCATGAATTGGCATTGTGGGGATTGATTTCATCCACCCTCCTCCGGATTTTGAATGAAAAGCCCGGTCGCCTTATGAGGGAATTCACTTCCACATGGTCCCCGGAATGATAAAAATTTTCCAAGTTTGGTGGTGTTCTATAATAAAAGATAGGGCTTCCTTTCGGCTGATCTATCCAGCTCTCCTACAGCTTAGGCTAGGGCTTTGGCGCTTTTAGTTGGTGGGAGGCAGAAGGAGGATGGAAGGGCATGGAACCATGGGAGGTATAGATATGGAAAAAGGGTCACCAAAAGACACCCAGTCAGGATGGTGGTGTGTTGCCCCGAACAACTCCCTTTTCTCCGTTCTCGTCCGTCTTGAAAATCGTTGGAACAGCTTGGTTGCCCCCAAATGCCTCGTCACCTTCCGTCCACTTCACTCCCGCACCTCACGACTCAGGACCACCTTCCTCGCTCCCTCTCATTCCACGCTATGTTCTCCACCAAATTAAGGGATCCCTCCGCTTCCCCGAATCCAACCCTCATAGCCACCAATTCCAACGCCACCCAACCACCCGACCCCTCGTCCCTTCTCAACCAACCCTGTTACCGTCAGTGCCCTTGTAAATACATATTTATGAACTTATGTGAAAGTTCTATCAAAATGGCATAGCATGATTGTCACATAGTCACATTAAATGCTACATGTTTTAACTCGTTTCTCACGCCTTGCCTTGCTATGACAGGACGTTAAGATTTTTAAAACGGCACGGGGCACAATATAAAAGTTTATAAGGGATTTTTAGAATTCAAACTTCTAATTCATAAGATAGTAAGTTCATAAACTAAAGAAAAGTGTGATTTATAAAAATATGTCTGTTGATGTAAAGCAGTTGGACAGAAATTAATTTTTAATAGTGGTGTGGTAGTCGCTCAAACAAGCATGCTTTGCAACAAATAATGCATGGATTTACAGGTAACACATCATAGATCTATAATAATTTGTTAAAATTTTTACTTATTATTAGTAAAATTATTAACAAGTTTTTGCCACTTAACAGAATTCATAATAATGTCACCCAAATTTATGTTAGGAAAAAATTATAGCATTCATGTATGTGCGTGTGTGTTTGTGTGTGTACAAAAGTAATAAAAGTCTATCAAATTCACACTTTGATGACGTAACTTTAAACATAAGCACAAATAAAGATATAAAACTTGCCTCAATTCATCACAGAAGGATACATAAAATCCACTCGGCTCGGATCGTGGCTGGTCTTAATTGTTTTCAAAATTCACTTTAGGCTTCAACAGCTAAAAGCTAGTTGCAAACCCCCGAGCCGTATTGAATCATATATGGGGGCCGCAAATTAGAAGGAGTAGCCCAGAAAACACTTTCTAGTGTAGAAGTGTTCTATTCATCGACGCGTTTGTATGAATGGCCCCAAAACAACCACAAAAAGTAGCAGGCAGCTGAGCTCTTGGGTAAAGTGCAATTGGCGATATAGTGACTGTTGCTTAGCTATAGCGAAACTGATGCGACCAATGCAATGCAGCGAAGCGCTCAATTGGTTCGTAGTCCTTTGCATGCATGGGGGTTTGAACGCAATAGCAGCTCTTATTTCTTTTTGGGTTATACGTTAATGTATAATGTTATATCCGCAACCAAAATTCCTAAGCGTGGATGGATACTTTATATGTGTGGCGGAGAAACAGACAAAGCAAAGCATGAACTAGGATTTTTTTTTCCTTCACCAGGATAAGATAGTTGCATTTGCACTTGCACATCCATTTACGTTCACATGAAAAGGAAAGTCCACTGACCTGCACTCTATTGTTGTGTGGAGGGATGACAGTGAATTGAATAATGTGATCATATTCCTTACTGAAATGCAAACAATGCTAAATAAATTTGTAAGCGACTACTAGCACAATCAATTCACAAATTGGGTTTAGAAACTCCACTTTTAATTTATTCAAATTATTCCGACATTTTTATATTTGTTCTTCATTGGCGATTACAAACTCCAAAAATACACATTAATATACAGCTGACATACAAATTTAATTAATAATGTTTTAGGTTTAATTAATAAGGATTTAGTTCTACAAACGCAGGCAATTGAACATCCTCATCCGCTCTCGCAAGTCAAGTCAATTTGTGAGTAAAATATTATCGTTATGTTTGTGTATTACAATTTACAACTACACACCAATATTTTGATAAGTGTACATTAACAATAAACGACCTCGGTGTTTTAAAATATGTTAAAGTATAAGTGATGTTACGCAGTTAAGAATCCCATTTTACCGCAGAATTTGTGTTCAATGTGCGATAATGGAAATACACATTGCACCATATTTAACACCGGAATATAATACCCTACTACAGCAAACTTCATCGTAGATTCGTAGATAAGACTTAGCTTACTAAGCCTCGGAGAAGCAAAGTTCACCGGATTTCCTAGAAGTGTTCTAAAATTTGAGTCGACCGTCGTTGAGTTGGCTTTTGTCAGTTGTCAGCATCGACTCCAGTTCAGCGTCCAAATAATTGTTCGGAGAGTCTTCAAAGAAATGAGAATCATCTTCCGCCAACTCAAATAAGCAGGGATTATAAGGTACCATCTCGGATCCATTTCCACCCGCAATGTTTGTTAAATCTAGATAAAGTATAGCAGTGGTTGACACTTATCACAAATTACAATTGAACGGAGTCTGATAAAAATTTGAAACCGACCTTCAGCCTGCTTAGCCGGATCAACTCCACTTGAATTTAGCTCACTGCTTAATCCCAGTAAGTCGGAGTGATTACCAAATAGCTAAAACAATAACAATTAAAAATATTTTAAGTTTGCCAGTTCCTTCTTCACTTTAACTTTGTCGGTTTCGGTTAGGCAGAGGATCATTTGTTTTGGCTTAGACGTACACTTACCCCGGACAGCGTGTCCATGTCAAGATTATATTGGTTTCCTTGTAGCATGTCCTTCAAATTGGCAAGACCATTTGTCATTTCTCCCAAGTGCTCGTCAAAGTCATTTCTACTGTGCAAGCAGCACGGTTACAAAGAATAATAAAAACAAATAAAAATTGTGCTTCAAGAAATTTTACAGCTGTAATGGAAAGACTCAACCAACCTCGTAATTGATTCGTTGTGAAGTACTACGTCAGATGATGGAAATTCAGTCTGGCTTTGACCGGATTCATCTTGTTGATCCTGAGTTGGGAAGTGCATGCCAAAAATTTCAGCAACAGTTGGAGTCGGAGGAGCAAGAGTTTTATCGTACACTTGACTTGCTGGATTCTGGTTCACAGGGACATCAAAGTTCTCCAGAAAATCAGGCAAAATAGACTCAGGTTCTAACATTGTGCTTTTTCCGGCTCCATGGCTCTGCGTTCCAGATGCAGATGGTTGAGGAGCATTGGCTTTTTCAGGTTGGTCGCCCACAGCATTAGCTGTAATTGTTGACAGATTGGAAACGTCATTAGACTCGTCAGACTCGTCGGCGGACCCTGGTACACTCAAAATAATCATTGGATCCTCTTCGGTCACATCATGAATTACAGGCCCTTGTGGGGAGCCTTCAGCCTGTTGCTAAAAAAGAGTCGAGTGAAAACACTTATTTTTGTAGTTCAGTGTTTAGTATAATTGATTTAAATTACAGGATTTGAAGGTCGGCTAAGTTTCGCAGGTGTTTCTCCCTCACTATCAGCAAGCATGAGGGGAATTCTTCGCTTGAATCCAATTCTGTGCGACTGTGTAGACATCATGCTAACCAAGAACTGCAGGAGCTGTTAATATAATTCAAAAACCGATTTTATCACGTAATTTGTCCGTGTATGAATTCCTTCAAAATACTCCCTAGTCGAATGTGGATTAATTTGGCATTTATGTTTCACTCTACTGACCTTGCTCACGATTTGTTGTTGCTTGGCATGTTTCTGTCTAAGAACAGCAAGTTCCCTCCATAATGCCTCGTTTTCTCGCTTCACATTTTGGAGTTTTGCATCCATTGTTTCCTGTCTCCCCTTCATTTGTCGGACGTCCATCAGAACCTGCTGCATAAGATTCTACTCAGCTCACACTCGTAACTCGAAGCATTAACTTCTAGCTAGCCGATTAAATTTGCTTATGTTAAGACGAGGAATATTATTATTAAACTATAATAATAGAATAGTAAAATTGTGCTATTTCTGGCTGTTCAAATTTTCAAAACTTAACTACTTTACTTAACCTCTTAATGTGCTATTGCTATTAGGAGCGCACCCGCTCATCGCGAAATTTTTTTAACATTACGGACATTCCAAGCACTATCTCTGAGACATTTTGAAATCCTGGACACCCCTTCACAAGGTCATCAGGGGTTTTGGAGTATGCCCCTTCTTTTTGTAAATTTGTGGAAAATGAAGCCTCTGTCTTAAAAGCATGCTTAATTAGCCAGTCTAGTTATTCCTAATTCATTTCTAGTTAATACGATGACGAACTGAGAAGTGCATTTAAAAATAGCAAAGCTCTCTAAGCGTCCCAGGTCTGAAACTGGTCACTGGTCATGCTCGAAAACGTCAGGCAAGCCAATCATGGGGATACAAATATTGTTTTGCGATTTCCTTTGAACCTGACTCTGTTTTACGAAATTGTAATTGTACAGTGTATTTTGTCCACACGCAACGACGCAACCGGTTAGCTAGCAACTTACAGGTAAAATATAATCTAACCTTATTGTAGTTTTCTGGGCGAGCTCTAGACTCTTCAATCTTCGCTGTAGAAATCTAAACAAAAAACAAGTAATCTTGAAATGAAACATCGTAATACACTTAACTCCAAAATGTTAAATCTGTTTTCTAATAAACATAACTTTCGTTTGATTAATTCCAGAGATCCTTCTTGTCCACAGAGAAAGAAAGGATGGGCGAATTCCATTTCCTCCTTTTCGACCCGTAGCCCTCCCTGCTCAACAGATATGACTTTGTGAAATCCATCTGTAAATTCAAATTGAAATCATCAAACTATGGTATATGAAATATGATAAAAGAATAAGACATATGACAGATCATAATATTAACAAATGGCTTACATTAAGACAAGGAGAATAAGTAATTGAAGGATTAATTACCAGTCAACTATGTACTCCTTGAAATTCGTGATAAATAATTCTGAGAGCATTTCTTGGTTACCATAATATGATCTTAGTTAATAATGCAATTGCAACATGGAATCTTAATCATCGGAACTTACACATGTTTAGTTGTCGAACAAAGCTAGCCATGTTGTTATGCTTGTAATACAATGGCAGCAGCTCTCGGGCAAATTTGGACTGGTTGTGAATGATGAAGCTGTTTCCTAGCTGTAAAGTACATAAGAAAATTAATAGAAATCCTTCCACTTCCATCTTTTCACCAATTATGCCTAGTTTATAGGGAAGTCAATGTAGCAGGTTTAATAAAATGTCTTACTTCGCTCCAACTAATGAGATCGTTTGTAGAGGTGTCATCTACAATTCTCCATAGCTTGACCAAGAAAGCTGGAACATGTGCATTACTTCCGTTCATGATGGAATTCAAACCTGACATCACCGTCGTCAGCGACTGGGTTGTTAAGACTTTGTCGTGTGAGGACCACGTCACGTCGACTTTATGGACAAATCTAAACATACAAGTGAAACATGTATGAGAATTGTGGCGTACTTTTCCGTCTGTCGCACATTCTCTTTATTGTCTTTATCGTAATTCCCATTAACACCAAGTGACTGAAAACAAGTACATGTAAGACACTTTTCGCGGGCTAGTGCATTACTGCCTCTCTCTAGCTCTATCAACTTCAACTTATGACTTGACTTAAGCAACATAACTTAGTAGTCCTCTCTAACACACCGGTACACCGGAAGTAAGTACACCGGAAATTAAAGATAAGAGACCTAAATAATAAAAACGCTATAATAAAATGATAATCTGATTCCAAGACCCGCCTAACGGGTGACCGGCAACTTGCAAGGCAAAGGGCTATCGGTTAGGTTAATCAGACACCGCGAACTCAATCAAATTAAAACCACCTCATTTGCCAGCTATCATCACCCAATTCCATCCCCGGCCTTGCCTGCTGCCTGAGTTTTCCTAAACAAAGACCCTCAAGCCGACCTTACCTTGTTCTGTTCCCACGTGTGAATACACTCAATACACAATAAATAAATTCAAAATGTATTAACCACCAAACACCAAAAGATTGAACACTAAACTGACTAAACAATCGGCGACCTTGAAAACCACGAATTTCATCACTACGCACAATACTAAAAGTACAAAAAAGGAAATGCTTTTTCGCTTGTACTTGTACACATAGACACACACCACATTACCTAGTTCGTACAATTACGTCATCACCCTCTCTCGCTTTATCCTCACTCACTCACTATTCCACAATTCCTTAATTGTGCACAATGCATATACGACGACACAAACCGCTGAGGTAAAAAATGACAATTCCCAACTCACCTGCTCTACTTCGGCCGGGGTCTTCTCAGATCGGATCTTTTGATGAGTTGCTAACCGGAACCGGGTATTATTAAAAATGGTGACCCTGGAATTGGAGTAAGATACAGAAAACGTCCCCCTTTTGCACGGCACCCACTGCTCTCTCGTCCTCCTTCGGCAATGTCTGGGCTGAAAGTGAGTGTCGTTGTCGCACGGCTCGGCCGAATGCCCTTGCGTCTAATGGCACAGCAGATTACGGCGCAGCTCGGATTTCGCATGGGAAAAATACAATGCATGGGGCAAGGGCATGGGGAAATTGCCTCCGGCTATTCGCACACACTGGAATCCAAATTGCGGCAATTTTGTAAAAAGGCTGGACGTAGGACTGCTATGCTGCACTGGACGGACGACACTAAACTCAAGTGCGAATAACACAGGTAGGTAAAGACAAATCAATGACTTTTACTATATAGCTAACTAGTAACTATTAAATTGAATGACATTGGCAAAATAATAATTTAGTTCCGGTTTTGAAGCATTTACAATGCCGGACCGGTTGCGGTTATTTATTTGAGTGATTTGCTTACCCCAAGAACCAAGTCACAAGAATGAATCGAAGAAAAAGAAGTGATGTCAGATATGGGGCCGAATAATGGAGAATTCTAGCATTAAGCATGAAACAAAGGTAAGCACAATACAAATACAATTAACTAGAACCTGGACCGTTATCTTATATCTGTATAATTGTCCATAGACTTGTCAGTACAGCACAGTTAAGCATTAATTCATAAAATTGTGCTTCGGTGGTATTTATGATTGGTTTGAGCTTGAACTTAACAATTCAAACTTGTTTCTTTTAGGAATAGGGCATTCTCCTGTATAATTGTGTTCATGAAGAAGCTCCGCCATCCGCTCTGCCGAAATCTACACATACTCGTTCCGCGATAAAATGAATCGGCTTTCAAGCTCAAGCCCGACGAGTTTAAACTGATTCACTTTAAAAGTGCCAATGGAAGTCATTGGCGAATTTCAAAAGGGGAACTCCTCTGCCTCCAATTCGACAACTGGGCTTATATTCTTAAACAGAATTGAGGCCGAATGGGATACTGGGAGAACAGATAATGGAGTTCACGTAAATCAAAGGATACTAATTAGTACCTCATTTGACGATTGGGAGTCAAATCAGGAAGAAACTCGGGATAAAGGAAATCAAAGAAAGTTATCCACCGGACGGCTTTTAAATGCCACTTCTGAATTAGCGATTTGTAAGGAGCAGCAGTTAACGACAGAAATCTTCCACGCATCGCTTGTTCCACTAAATTCCACTGAAAGTTGTGGCAAGTATTATGGGGTCCTTGCCTTGGTCCAGCGGATCAGGCCTTCATTGCTGGTATCTATGTCACAGGAAGAATCCTTCTCAGCTTCAATTTTTCTACTCGAAAGCTCCAGCGCTTCCTTGATTGAATCAAACATTGTAGAAACACTGGATGTTGTTAAACCTCAAACTCACGCCCTCCACCTGCATCTCATGCGTGCAAACCCGGTCCCGATTCCAATGCAATCATCACTTGAAGAAGTCGTGGAAACCTTAGAGGACGAGTCAGAAAACCTTCAGTATAAGCTTCAACTTTTGGTTTTACTGCTGAACGAAGGTAGGTTAAATCATAGTAGGACTAGCTAGTCATTTTAACTATGCTTAAACAAATTATGGAAAAAAATATTCTTCCTAAGGATGTTTATTGTACTAGGCGTGGTGACCCACAGTATTGAAGTTGCACCTTGTGCTAGGGGCAAAAGCAAAATCGAAATGAGCAGTTTTGTCAGAGTTAACAAAAACATTTGGTGGGCCGAGTGGAACCCCCGTTATCAATTCCTTGCGTTTGCTCACAGCCATAAACGTTACCAGTCCGTTTTGGAATCCGAGAACGAAGATTTAGCAGAATCGAACACTGTAAGACAGACACAATCGACTCTATCTGTATTTCAATTCCATGACCAATTTCAGAGGGAAACAGTGGTAAGCCTAATCTCAGATAGTACATGCTGGAATTGAATTGTTTTCGACAAGTTTGAAAAATCTTCTTACATTCTAGATTAATTTTCCCCTGGACTCGGTGGTGGTTGAAGAAGCAAGAAATTTGTGGTGTTCCATGATTTCTAGCCCGTTAATTCTTAGCTCCAACAACCATCTGGCGCGGTCTCTTCGACTCTTGACTCATTCCGGCGGAAACGTTTGCCTGTTTTATTTACGCAAACCGGATCAACTATACAAGCTTTCCTACACTGCAATTCTCCTTGCTCACAACAAGACGTTGAATGTTGACGTGGAGGAAGACTCAATTAAAACCGGAAACCTGTCTAACGACCTGCTAGACGTGGATGTGTGCTTCTCCCTGAAAGGTATTTTTTTAGATCTTAACGCACAATGACTAAAAAAACAAATGGAAAGAGATCCGAACGCGCGACTTTCGCTTTTATTTGTTGTTAGTTGTGAGGAGAGGAGATATATGATCTCTTTTCTTGTATCGACCGAATGTATGTATGAGAGAGAAAGAATCGGCGAGGCCGCGACAAGCAGTCCAGCCGACGGGATTCATAGCGGTAATGGTAATGAAGTGAAAGTTAAACTCTTAAACTGTGTGTCTCCTCAACTCACTTCCACTCACAACATCCATCTAGTGCATTGAGAGAATCAGAGAATGCAATGATTGAGGGAATAAGTTTCGAAAAATTTGTTTTTAGGTCAATATCTTATCGTGTTAGCGTGGCCACACTCTTTACACATTTTGGACATCGGCGTCACACATGATCCCAGCCATCACTTTGTGTTCCCATTAGAAGCGGTTTTTCCGGAACTGACCACGACATCGGAATTTCAATCATGTTTTCAGTTAATTTGCCCGCGTCTAACAGATGACGAATCCTGCTTTCATTTACTACTCACCGATTTGACAGTGCAAAGTATTGGGCTGAACGCTTCCTTTTTTCTTTCTATTGTTCGAAAGTTGTTATCAAATGAAGCCGCCGACATCAATTTAATGCTGGCAACAATCCATTCACTTTTGATACATTTCAACAGTCCTAATTCTGTGAAAGCAGTAAGTTTTAAGTTATTTTAGATGAAACTTAGGTTGGTCAGTGATATGTCAATGTGATCATTGGTTACCAATTTATTACTTGTGTCAAATGCGGAGATTCTGATGGATTTAATTTTCAATATGTTCTTCCAGTTTGTTGCAGAAATTGTTCAGAAAGTGGACAACTTGCATCTAACAAAACTATTCCAGGAATTTATAATTGCTCATGCCCATGCTACAACTGTGAAGGATTTATTGCCAAATATGAAATCATTTCTTCTTTTCTTGCCTTACTGCCAAACCCCGTCTTTAGGAATAGCTCCTGTTCATTACATTGGGGTAAGCTTTAAAATACATTATCTTCACCAAGATTGTATTCCCCCCCCCCCTGTCCCTCTCCCTTCCAAGCTTTCCTGGATATTAGATATCACAGAAACCTTTATTTCAATTGGATTTTATTTTGACAGAGATTGTATAAAATGAAATTAGAGACGACGCCCACCAAATTAAGTACAATACTTCTTTCCCCAAATCAAAGAATTTTTTCACACCATGTGTCGGATGTGTGGACATCATTGTGGGAAAGCAACACCTTGCTGATGGCTAGTCATCGTTTTTGTCATCAAAAGATCGCAGACAAGCTGCTGCTCTCACTGCAATGTTACAAGGTAGTAAACCTGGAGAAATGGGCTGATCGGGTTAAGGGAGTCAGGGAATGTAAAATGTACATAAACATTGCAGCCGGAGGCACTTTCACGAGCCAGCACACCAATGTCTCCATTGTCACCCATGGTATGCGGATCTCTAAATGACATTGCTACAATGTTTGCGAGAAGAAACCAAGACCTCCAATTGCCATTTGTGGAACATGAATCATGCACTGCTAATAAGCAGGAATACATCTTTTCAATTGTGAGTTACTTTATTTTGTATCGTTCTGTCGTCGTTTTCACTACGTTATCTTTCTAACACCACTTCACCTAAGGATGTTTCTGATGAGAATCAGTGTTTCTTTATTCATATCTGATGGACGGATTACTACTTTGACGAAGTGTTTGGCATGAGGCTTTCTAACCAATCTTAACCTTCAAATTTATTCTTGTACAATTTAACTAGAATTTACGAGAACTAAGCATGCACCTGTTGAAAGAAAGGCGGGATTGGCCATTGGCTTGTCATACAATCGCAGGGAAATACGTTAATGCTTTAACTGACGCTTCTCGACTTTTGTGTCATTTGATCTCACTCACAACTATACCTCAGCTTCAGCGCCCTCTTCGCCCTAAAGAAAAGGGGTTTTCACTCATGTAATATTTCTTCTCAACTTTTCCAATTGTGGTTTTGAACGTTTTATGACCTGGCTATTCTCCTATTGTATAATTGCGAAAATGTATGTTATTTTTCTAACAGAGACTCATGCACCGCTGCACAACAGCTAAATCTCTTCATTCTTCTGGAACATTTTACTTTGGCCCATGGAAAATTAGCGACCCCATTACCACAAGGGTTTACTCCCTTCTTCGCCTATTTGGGCTATAGGGTTCTGAGATTTGAGCAATTTCTTTGGCACGTGAGGTGTGGGACATTTGATCTTCAAATTGACATGGTTAAAAACATCATGTCGGGTATGAGGAAGTTGCACCGCTATAATTTCTAGTTCTACAAATGCATTTTTTGTTCAAACTGTTTAGATTTGAGTGATCTTAATGAAAAACACGTAGAGAAAAAATTGCAACTAATTTTGTTTCTACCGAAGTCTCGAGCAAGCCGCGGTAATTTGTGAATTCTGAGCATATAATGTATATAATTAAATAATGAATCGACGTGGAGTTTTAAAAGTTCTATATTTTGGGTAGTGTTGAATGGATGGAGTCACCCAATTTCAATTGGGTTAAGAGCCAGGCAGCACGCAAGCGATTTATTATCTGGTGCTGTCTCAACGCAGTCGAGGAAATTTCATTTCTCAACCCAAGTCAATCGTGTCCGAAGTAAAACAGAGGCACAACCAAGTGAACGACGGCTGGAAAATTCACCATTGGATACGTTCTTTCGTCTCTTGACGGCAAAAGGTGAATATTTATGTTAATTAGTCATTCAGCCCGAAAGGGCCGCCGCATGTTGGGCAAAAGCATTCATTTCCTTCTTTTGTATTATTGCAAATTTTAGCCAATGCGACAGACATCGATCTGGGTCTTCTCACTGAAGCAACGATGTTGTCCATGAGCGTTGAACGTTGAAAATAAGCTGAGGCCATACTCGGAGAACACATTACGAAATCTAGTCTTGTAGCCTAGTCATCATTTAGTTGGAGTTATGCAAAGGTTTAGAAGTAGCTATAGCTGGATAGCATTTTTTGGCTTTCGGAGAAATGACCATCTTTTGATATTGCTAATATTCGCGGTTTGCTAACTGTTTTGGTGATTTTCAATATTGCATTTTCAATAAAGTCAATAAATAAGAACAAGTAGATTCATAATTTCTGATACTGCTTTATTGGTATCTATCACAAATTTAAAGCTATAGCATGGTATTCTCATGCAATAATCTGGGTGGTATTAATGAAAAATATTGAATGCTTTAAAGTAATACAGTCTAAACAGAAGTACTCAGCGAGTTCAGTTTCTCATACAAGTTTTGTGCAACGGAGGTAAAATCTGAAATAATTCCATCATCGATGACATTATCCCCCGCACCCATTCCTCCCTCTTCAATAACATTCAGTCTTTTTTTCAGCAATTGTTTCAGTCGAGCTATTTCTTTACGTGCGAGTACTTCAGACCTTGAATATTCTTGTCCGTTCTCATCAATGCTGGTCACAGACACTACCAAATTCCACAGTAGTTGACAAATCATGAGATTAGTCCCGCAGTCTTCATTTCTCTCCATTAAATTCAATAACCTGTGAATTTGATGCGTTTAGTAATTCAGCCAGTCTTATTCATACTTTATATTGATCACTCACGCGTCCAGTCCTTCATTTGCACGAAACTCCAGTTTAACGACTTCCTCCACTATAATATTCATCAGAACACCAATTGTTGCGCAAAGGAGGTCTGGACTGTCGTCCTGCAGTGAGACAAGGATATCCCGTACGTCTGCAAGTAATGAGGGTATATCCGAGTTAATTTGGCTCTCACTTTTATAAATAAAAATTAAATACTTTGAGAGCACCGCTGCCGTACTGTTACATTCCGACTCAAATTCCCCAGTACTTTCATGGCTTCTGTCCTCACCTCCAAGCTGGGAACGGTCAAGTATGCAAATAGATCTTGAAAAATTTACCGAAGGGAATTAGTTTATAGAATAGAAGTGTATGTATGGGGTAATTTTGCTTACAATCTGCTGTTTGAATATTGGTCGAGGTCAAGGAATTCTGGTCTTTGTAATAACTAATGTTATTCAAAGTTGACATTGCACAAAGAAGAAGCTCGTTAGAAATATTGTCTGCCGTAGAATCTGCGATAATTGCATTCAGCATTGTGTTAAGCTGATCCTCTTCAGATAGCTCTGCTCCGATACTTCCATTCAAACTCCAATTGGCCAAGATCCGGATGGACTGCGCATACATATGCATATTTGGGTGTTAAAAAAAATCACCCCGGTGAACGTAAAAAACGCGTGAACTAACTTTAACTAGGATGTCGTCCGCAGCTTGCGACTCACTCTCCATGTAGTACCCAATCAGTTGTGTGATGATTTGAAATGCCAGCTCTTCATTATAAAGCTACAAGGGACAAAGCGATGACGAACAGTGAATAGCAATGCAGTCATTAGTCTTTGAGATTTGAGACAAGATACCTTGATTCTCATATTTTCGGATTTAGCCAATAGGTTACCCAAACAATATGTCAGTCGAACAACAATGTCTTCCTTGCTGTGCCAGACTTGTAGTATCCTTATGAACGCTGGATTTATCGAGTCTGTGCTGCTCAAAACCTGGCAGCACTCATCGTTTCCGGAGACAACACTTCAAAAATAGCACGGACAATCCGTTAGACACTACTTGTCAAATGCATGAGTTCCTTGTAGTTTCAGGATTTTGTTACCTCAAAATTCGCACAATGTTAGACAGCACATCTATATCCTCTAGAGTCCAGACTAACGAATTACAGATTTCCTCTAGCAGCCCCGATTGTGAAATTGAGCTCAAACTAGAATCTATTCCAACTATGCTTCGCAGAATTGACGTCAATTGAAAAACACCATTCAATATGCTATCAGGCACACGCTTGAGTCGCACGGCCTGATAAGCAAGGAATGTTTATTTGATTAGTGCAACTTAGCTGCTGATTTGTACAATTTCTTACTTCATAGTTCAGGATCTTGAGGTGAAGCGTCATGACAGGGACGAGGTTACGGTTCAAAACATGTAAAAGGATGGCTCCTTCTCCGCAAACAAACTTTAAGGTTCCATAACCGTAAATCATTGATTCTGTTTGCGTCAGTGGACAGATTTGACTGAAGGAGTCCATGAAAATATCTGTGAAAAAAGGAGCACCCAAGCTGTAAATAATTTATTTTACGGTGCATTGGGAGAAGAAAATGCAGCTACAAACTAGGTAAGCCATTCCAACTTACCCAAATACTCCAAATCCTCTTGGACTGCATCGTGGTACTCCTTCGATCGACTAGCCTTGAAAACCATCTTAAAGACGGTTGTCAAATTGGTGCCAATAATGTGACACTGAAATTAAATTTAACGCATTTTACATAAATATTGACTCGAAATTTGACATTACTCAGTGAGACCGGTTGATTTAACAATGGCACTGCAAAGTCACAATTACAGCAAAGCTGAAAGGGTTTTAGGCCCCAAAAATACAGCATGTAATATGATTCGAAAAAGAAAAACCAAACAGATGTGTGCCCGTTTCCACAATAGAGGTTTAACAGTAGCACATCTAGCAACGACGCCTACACTACAAGAGAGCAAAATTATGCTTATGGAATGTGTCTAAAATGTCCAGCTGTGTGACAAATTACAAGCATTAACCACTACTGCATTCATCGCAAAACACAATGGACACTCGCCTTTCAGATAAAAATCTCATCAGTTTTTGGTAAACATTTGCTGAGACGTTAAGATAGAGCAAAAGTCAGCTTTTGGAAAAATGTATCCCTTTAGAAAGCTGGACTGACGGGAGTCCGCTTTGCAAGTACTTTTTAGTAACCGATCCAATCAATCAATTCCAACCTTTTTTTATTATATTATGAATTACATGCTTTCTCACTAGTTAGGCCAGGGTATCTACAACAAAAATTGTCGAACTATAGCTTAAAATATGCTTCTAACGCCAACGTATTATCTTACGTGAAGCAGTATAAAAGACGACCAAAATAGAATATCCTTCGTCCTGTTGATTCTTTTCTACCAGTCGAAAAATTAGCTTTAAAAGTCGACTTCGAACTTTTTCCACTGATTTGACATCCCCCATCTTATCCTTTAGTCTTCTTAGAATCCCAATTACATCATCCTTTGACGGAGGTGGTCCTAATAGTGGCACAGTCAAATATCCTTCAAATAACTTTAGGAAACGTGCATAAAATTTGCAAATTTTCTCTACAAACCTGACGATTTGAGAGTGGTGTCCAGGTACTCCAGAACAGAATCAAAACTATTGACCTGATCAGACGATGACGCACTTTTTGCCCGAGACTTCTCATTAAGAAGCGGACTCAATGAGCTGCTAGATTGATTATCCGCCACTCTTAATCTCACATCCGAACTTCGGCATCCTGTATGAGAAAGCAATCATCAGAATGTATATAAATTAATTATGCTCAACTTGAGCCGCAAACAGGGATAAAATTGTTAGTCAGCTAATAGAAATCTAACGACTTATTAGCGGTGATTACAGTTGTTGGTTTCAATATCAGAGTTTTCTAACTAATAGAGAAAGTCAACACCTAACTCAATTTTATGCCTAAGGGGATGCACTAAGCACTATGTGTACAGAGTGAGGAGAAAGCCTTTATTTGATCCACAGGCGGGACCACACAGACTGAATAACTATAGCTAATGCTGAAAAATTAGAAACGAATCAATCATAAGCTTTGACAGAATGATCAGGTTCACGAGTTGCTTTTTTGGGGGATGATTAGGGTAATATGTAATATACTATTGATTCCTCGGTTTTATGGAGAAACTACAAAGAATAAAGTCACGGCGAGCTATGTATTTCTCATTCCGCGTTCGCGTCTCATACATAACACTCGATATCCGCGTAAAAATGGGAGTCCTGGTTTTCACCTTTTTTGCTTGGAAAGACCTGAGCCCAGCCTTCAAAAATCACTAAAATACTGGCTGAAATTGCACAACCAGTTGATTAATGTATTCTTTGAATTCTTTCTTTGTGTGCGCGACCCAGCTCATCGTCGTATTGATCCTTTTTGCAGTAATTCGATTGACTAAACAAGTAAATGAGGACAACGCAACGCCTGAACCAGGCACTATTGCAATCACACAATAAGCTCGTCAGATTGGCCAGACAGCTCAGACAAACAGCTAAGCTAAGCAAATGTGTTCAGGTTCAGATTAGATGGGCGCCGGGGTGGAATGGGTCCACTGTAAACCAGAAATTGTTGCTGTTACTTAATATGTGCTAAATGTAATTTTTCCGGGCCCTGACAATTAAATTTCATAAGAAGTTAAGTACAAGTAAAGGCCGTAAGGTACAACATTCGCGCATAAGCTGTTAAAGAAAAATTATTCCCATGGCCATGAGCAGATATTTGACTTTAGTCGTAAGCGGTCACACTGGTAATTTAGGGTTTTCTCTTAAATGGTATGCGGATGACTCACATTTTGCATTATATTCTGAAAGACGGGTACTTACGTCCAGCAGGAATTTCGCGAAGGGAGAGGACATCCAATTTTGCGTTCGTTCTCGCTATCAGTTCCCGACTAAATTCACTCTCCTTTATTCTAATGTCTTCCTCGTCGAAACTATGCCGCGCATCAAATTTTGAGGATGATCCTTGTCTATTTGATCCGGTCAAATTTTTGAACCTAGACGAAGAGAGGGGACGGAGTTCATCGATGTCATCCAATGAAAGCCTACAAAAGCAAATCAAATTTTTCGAATGCATTTTATCAATGGCGATTGTCGTTCGCAATACAATTGATTTTAAACAAAAGGCATCTCGTAATAAAGTGGAGACGAGTACGAAGATATGAGGCGTAATAACCGCAAACAATGCATTGAACAGCAGAACGGGTTTTGCCTGTTTGACGGGCATGTATTTTATAGGTGTGTTTGAATGTGTGTGATTACTACAGTTATTATTATTGATTAAATGCTGGACCGCTTTCCAATTGCACGAACGGGACAGCAAAGTAACTTATTAAAAGACCATTTTCGGAGTCAAAAGAGGTTCGACAATCAATACAAATCCATATAAAACTGTCGTGTGAAGGGCAGTCATTTCCATCTCCGGCCATTCGTCATCGAATATACATGACCAGACCAATATTCTGGACCCCATAATAAGACACGCGAAAGTATTCTCAGAGTTCTCTTGCATAAAAGGCTTATTCTGAGCTCGTGGCTAGTAGAAATCCGGCGCATTCGCTGGTAATAATATTAATTGGGCACCTGGATTTTCAGAGGTCAAGCATGACGCTACGCATAATTTCAAGCGGAGAAATGAAATTGAGATTCATGAACTAGCGAAATGTGCTATAGTCACATGTCGATGTCGCTGTTGGCTGGTAGAACCATTGCAAAATCGAGCAAAAAGACGGCGATGCGATGCGATGTAGACGGTGCCCCAGCCAGCTTAGCTCCTAGAAAATCGGTTGTCGTCTAATTAACATTTCATCGCCCGTTTATGAGCTAATTTTTGTTTCCTACACATTGTTTGGCGAGTCCCCCCTTGCTATTTTTTACTTCCACAGAACATATATAGGGCATGCGATCAAGAACTTTTAAGCAAGCATGAGAAATGAAGTTTATGTATTCGATTTTTTTTGGGTTTGTTTGCTCAGCTTTTCTATACTAAAATCATATATTGGCAATGATTTATTCTTCGGAGTTGTATAAAATAATCGCTCTGGGTAGTCTTAATTTAAATTATACGATTGATGGCGCATGTTTATATGAAAAAAATTGTTAATTATAAATTATATGGACCAAACTCACGAAATAGCGCTGGGAGGACGTTTTCGAGCTGAAATACCCCAGAAATTATCCGCATTCCTTGGCGTGAATGGTCTCTGTGTGTGAACCGGGCGAATCCCAGCATTGTCTCCAGAACTTGCAATTTCACTCGAAGTATTTGACAATTGCACATCTGTTCCACTTGCAAGGTGTCGCGAGTGAAAAATGGAAGTGGTTGAGATTGTCGAACTCATTGGTAGGGACGATGAATACTGCTGGGGATCTCCCCAAGGGTTTCCTGATCTGCTCACGCTACTACTCAGCAGTTGTGCCCGAGTCTCCTGTATAATTTTCGAACACGGCTTGATGTTGCTTGGCAGCTCATAAAACGGCCGGCTGCTAGGGCTGGGGTGATCTCGACCACTCATCTTTTAGTTTCAAAGTAATTTCAATAGCTAAGTTCACTTGATCCGACGCGGAATCAATGCAAACAAGAAAGATGTAAGTGAAATCGAGTGAAACATGTCTCGGCTCAGAGTCCAGCACACGACTGACAGATTCCAAGCAGACAGTCTAACGGAATTGTGGTCGGCGAATGGTAGCCTTGGGAACCAAATTGACAACAAGATTGAATCCACATTGAAGGGTTTGGGCCAGTTCATTACTAACTTACAATGCCTCGGCTTCGAGCCACCATAAGTAATTAAAATGACAAATCCTTCATGAACCGAATTTCCTGGATATCATTTCCCTAATAACATAGAATGTGGCGATCAAACGCTTGATAACGTGATTTTCATTAATGACTTTGATATTAAATTACAATTTAGCTAATGGAGCAAGCCGAGGAGGAAATATTCTCGGAATTTATTCGTTACTGTTTAATAAGACGCAAAGAAACAAAATTATCAAGTATTATGTACAACCGTGGGGTTTTATCGCACACAGATGTAGTTAAAAACCAATGACAAAACAAACAAAAATAGTTCAAAATGAGAAGCAATCCAGCCTATTAGCCGTAATTCAATAAATCAAACACCCTCAAATTCCGTACTATTTGAATCAGTACTGTTTGCAGTCGTATCTAGTTCGAACTGCTCAAACATTTTAGGCATTCGAGGACCGAGTGATTCTTTGATTTTATTATATTCTTCTGCCAATTTCAGCTGAAAATCCTCTTCGTCCACAGCTGTAACTCCTAGCTTCTCAACGGTGGCAATAAATTCTTCAATTTCTATTTCGCAGTCCTGCACAACAAAACACGCGGCATTAAAACGTGTAGCAACCTGTTAACACAGACCTGATTCTCACTTTTCTCTCAACCCGTCTTTGTTTCACAGATGCTTCATCCTCGTCATTGTCATCACCAGAAGTGCCTGTAAAATTTTCAAGTCTAGCTGCCATTTTCTTAGCACACTGCAAGAAAACAAGTCAATTCAAATATCAAAAACTAGCACC
>JAAXYW010000520.1:0-35380 GCA_036851895.1 Orthonychiurus folsomi | reverse complement strand
TTAAAACCATTATGATAAAATCCTGAGGAATTTACTTCAGGAGAATGCTGTGAGAACAGGAACAATCTTTAATCCAACTAATGAAAAACGGGAAATCCCTACACCCATCGCCGTCTCAAAAATCCTTGCCACCCATCTGTCTGTTTGAGTCTCAGAGATGAATTCTACTACTACGCTGCTCTTGGAGCAAATTATTCGGAGAAGCATCTTTGTGACACAATTTTGGAAGTCAGCGTCCAAACCATCGGTCTGCCGATTTTATGTGGGATGACAATCCGGAAAGGCTCACCATACACGGAGATACTGAGATTTGTGTAAGTTTAAATTGGATGCATAGTAATCAGCCAATTCAATTCCATGAAGCTATTTATACTTTATTACTTTGCAGACAATTAGAAATGAGAAAATTTGGAGTTCATCAACGATTAAATCATGACTACTTGAGAAGAACAAGACTGGGTTGTCAAAGGGTGGGTCCAAGGGAACCAACCACCACAGTTGGGTTTGTATGACACACTGTCAGCATTCACCTGCTTGCTACATCGGCCAGTTTACTTGCGCTTTTGATTGAACAATTTGTAAAAAATTATAATAAGCACTATAAAATGGATAAATATTCAAAACCTATTATGGGTTCAGAATCAGACATCCTAGAAGTAAGCAGCAATGAATAAACTTCATAGTGTACATCCAATTATTAGCTCCTATACTTTTGCACTGTTTAAGCTTTCAAGAGAGTGTGCGTTGAAAAAGTAAATTTGCTAGAATCTGGAGATCTCCATAGAAGGTCTGGTTAGTTTTGAATTACTTGCTCAAGCAAAACCGAATAAGAGTTAACAACACGCCTGTGTGCTAAGTTATAGTACTGTTTATTATTACGTTCTACACAAATTTTCGAACTAATTAAATTTCTGGTACAGTATTTCAAACAATCTGCAGCTAACCTTAGTGATAGCTGACCCTGTGTTGTGCGTGTTGGTTGTAAGCTATTTGCAGCATTCTGTGTCTATAATCATGTGAACTGCACAGTGACCTGTAATTCCATTGTGCACAAACCGTTATTAAACCTTGAAAATGTCTTTTCAATCGGCATAATGCTGCTCATAAATTATGGAGAACGCAATTACTTGTGCACACATAACAGGATTACTTCAATTATAGTTACTTTTAGAAATGTCCGCAAAACACTTACCCAATTTCATTTCGAAATACAAAGGCCACGCCTAATCTCGGCTGCAAGCACATACAAAATACCTGAACGGACCGGTCATTTGGTATTTAATTATGTAAAGTGCTTGGTTGTATTCCGTGTCCCCTTCGTAAATACCAATAGCGAATATGAAAACCCTTGCAGGAGAAGCTGCTGGTGTTACAATTTTGCATATACATATTTAGCCAACGCTCTTCTACTTTGTGTGAATTCCTGGATGTGGTGTTTTTCCATCGAAATTACTGCCAAGCGCATCGTAAATAGAACACTTTACAAACCTTTGTTTAAATGCAACTACAAATTCATGATACCATGTGCAATGCAAAACCCACATAAAACATTTACTAGTGGGATGGGGTGATGGAATGAATCGTGGGATATTGTGGCTGCATAGAGCATTTTTGGATACAAATTAAATTTTAAACATAATAGTCCAATTAAATATCTAGTATGGCATTAGGCAGTAAGAACAGCGCAGCGTGTACTTGGGAACACCCCAAACTCACACAAGCAAGTAAACAAATTCAAAAATTTCTTTGCTTTCATGGATTATCTTGAAGTTGGAAAAATGCGGAATAAAATTTGAATGAGTGTGCCGCTTGCATTTAATCCCATGTGAATCCTGTCCCGCTTTAAAAAAATTTCATAAGGGCGAACAATAATCGCTTATTATCAGATTTATGCACTGTCAAGTCATGGGAGAGGCTAAGCAAGACACCGCCACCGCCGTACGCGCACTAGTAAATGTTGCACACAATGATCTCAACGAAGAAGAAGTAGATGTAATACTAGCCCACACCCAAATGCTGCTTAAACAAAACGATAGAATAGGAGACTCGTTTCGTGAAGAGGAGACGGAGGTAGACAATGGAAAGTCGAAGTCAGAACTAGAATTTGTTTTCAAACCTTCACGTCTTTCTCTTACATCCGAAGAAGCGCTGGGCGGGTCAGACGAATCCACAGAAGAAATTCTTATACTCGATTCTGACTCGAACGAATCCGTAGCGGGAAATAAAAGGTCAGTATGCTATAGCAAATGTAATTGAGTAAATGAACCACTGTCTGTTATGCAAAAACCAATTTATTCGGCTTGCAATATATTCCAAATTAAGGTTTAGTTAGCATTATAGCAGATTCTATATTTTAGTAGTTATAAATACCGAGATGTGTTTGTTTTGAGAATTCGTCCGCAAGATGAGGTGCGTGTTGTTTCAATTTGATTCGAGCCACAACACAATAGTTTTCTATTCTTCTGTGGCAATGGTTAATGCAGCCATGTCTTCACTTGGAGTTGGAGGAAGTTGGTCCACAACATCCTCCTCCTCCTCCTTCACTTCTTCATTTTCGTTCCCTGCTTCCTCCGCCTGTTCCTCCTCTTCTTCGTTTTCATTTTCATTTTCTATTCATATGAATAAGATGTACCTTAATAGCACAACAATCAGACAAAATCTAACTACCTTCTACTTCTGGTTTAACTTTGTAATCATTAATATCTTCGTCCGGACTGAGCTCACCGCAGCCATGAATCCAAATCTTTCTCCGAAGTCTTCCGGTTGAGGTCACCAGACGACATGTCTGAAAAATGACAGTTTAAACTGCGCCCGAGACATTTGCATGCCATCAATGTGCCAAAATGTTGTTCGCCTTACACTTTCCAACACCTCCATCCCAGCAATAACACATCCTACAACAACATTTTTCTTATCCAAAGCAGGCATTTCCCTCGCATCGATAATGAATTGTGATCCATTAGAGTCTTCTCCAATGTTTGCCATAGACACAACTCCGGGCTTGTCGTGAAGTAATCTAAAATTCAAAAACAGAATGAGCCCAAACTGTCATTCTGCCATTGTTGCAAATACTTTGAATTAGTGACTTGAAATTCTCATTGGGGAATTTATCTCCATAGATTGATTTGTTGCCGTAGCCATCCATTCCAGAAACGTCCCCGCCTTGCCATATAATATTTGGTATGATGCGATGGATTTTAGAGCATTTGTAAGTCAGTCCGTATTCCCCAGTGCAAAGGGCACGGAAGTTCTCAGCCGTCATTGGAACAATGTCTGCTCGGAGTTCTATAATAATTCGTCCTAGGGGTGCGACATCTGTAGCCAAATCCAAGTAGACACGGGGTCGAGGATTATCCTTCGCACGTTTACATGCGGTCTCCTCATAAGCTTCCCATCCTATTCAAAATAATTTAAAATTAAATTTGATTCAATTTTATTTACCCTTCTTCTTACCCATGATTTTCTTCTGCTTCCAATACAGTGGGTAGTATGACAACCTTTCCATAATCTCCTCTCGCCGCTCATATTCAGACAATTGCTCCTTTCTGCCGTACACTGGGCGCTGAAAACAATTACACAATTCGTAGTCAAATTACATCCAAATATTAAATTTGTTTTCCTTTACTTGTTCCTCAATTCGTTTCAAAAGAGCCAAATTCTCGAAGGTGATTTTAAGTAGCTTTAGCTCGCGAGCCTTTCCTCCATTGTATTGCCTGACGATGGCCTTATGATGGTTGTCAACTGTTGCCTAATGGTTATTAAAATGAATTGATGTAGAACATAATTGTTAGGGTGGGTTTCATGGTGTGGTCAGAATACCTCCCTTTGCAGAATCCCAGAGATTCGTTTAGTCATGATTGCATTGTCTCTTTCAATTTTTGAAAAAGTGGCCAAGCGGCGATTGAAGGAAGTCGTTTTGGTGTAAGGGAGCCTCGCTGTAATTGGGCACGAAGAATCTACTTGGGCGCGTACCGTTTCTACACGGTGTCGATGCTGATTGTAGCTATGAAGTAGGAGTGGATTCGACGGGTCCGTCGTTCGCCTGGCTCGGAGTCGGGTCTTCTTAATCTCCAATGCTGTGGGGCGAGGCTGTGTAACAAAATATAAAATGTTACACAAATGAAAAATAAGAGACCAGTTTGGTTTCATATTAAGAGGATGTCATTCAAATTGATTGAGATGCTTTGCTGAAAAGTACCTTGCATTTCTTAATTGGGACACCAGTTGTTGTTTTTGGGCGAGGGGATGCTGACGGTTTGAACTCCTGGATTTGAACATTGTCGCTCAGATTCGGAGCACTTTGGGGGGCAGCCGGGGCTTCCTCTTCCTCTAAATCGTTCTCATTATCAGGGAGTTCAGATGCCATTTCCTTTTTTGAAAGAAACTAAATTCGGTTGAACTTAAACACAGTCGAATTAAATGAGAAGAAATACAAGATGTAGTCGGGTAGTTGGAAAATTGGAAAAGGTGGTGGGAGGTAACTGTTGGAAGCGGAACCAAGTTGAACTGAAGCAATCTGGAAAGTGAAACCTAGGTATCTGCAGATTATCCTACAATTTCCAGTGCTCCTGACTATTTATGTTATATTAGGTTTGTCGTCAAGGCGAGATGTGCTACATAATACCGTTTTAGGAACTATGTTTTCAGAGTCTTATAAATGTGTCCTATTAAGTTAGGTTAGCAAAGGTGCACAATTCCGTGAAATCATTTAACAAGAGTTTTCAATCATACGTCATATTTGACCTCAGAGGTCATTGGTGTTCTTTAACAGCTCTGTAATGGAGTGAATCCAGAGTTTCAAAAACTTCAAATTCCGTGCTGTTTAACTTTTTACAATTAGCACCTGCTGAGCTCAGTTTGCCATTAAAATTGGTCCGCCCGCCCTCCCTGTTGCTGCAGGACTGTAAATTTTGCGGCTTTATATGTGACATTTATGTAGCTTACGCTAAACAGCCAGCAAATATTGGTATTACAAAAAATTTACTTGCAGCTCCTAATCCCAAACATCAACTTTAAATTAAAATTCAACTAATTCCTTGCTTTTGCCGCATTTTGTTTTAGCGACGGTCTCACTTAATTTTTTCAGGGAAATGTAATCTAGCAGCGCTGCTACCATGTAATTTAGCAGCGCTCAGTATCTGTCTACTTTTTCAACACAATTCAGCATACAATTTTTTTTTGTTGCCAAGGTATGCAATTTCAGTGTGCAAAGCTCCTGTTTGTAAGCTACACAGCCATGCAATATCCTCTACAAATGAAATGATGTATTTGAGAAGTTTTTACTAAATTTTCACAAAATTTAATTTGTAATTAAATTAGTAAAAATAGTCGGCAGTCCGACTACACATAATTTGGTTCGAAGATGTCATATTCAAGAAGGTTGGGAATTCAAATTGGAGATGCAACTCTTGTTGTTGTTGTGCAAAGAACATTTTATTAGTTCCAAAAAATAATTAAGCAAATTTTAGTTCCAGATTGTACGTCAAAGTCGGAGGAAGTACATCAAATGATTGTGGTTGTGGGGGTTCATCATATTACACTCCTCCTATTGTCCCAATTCCTCCATGTGCTTCTTTTCGAGAGAGAACATTGCCGTATGAAAAGGAGGCTGTTGCACGATACTGCGAGTCAATTCCACCGGGTAAGCACTGTTAAATCCCAACCCCAACTAACTTGCGACAACGCAGTGTGAAGGTCATTCACAAACATTTACAGGAAGTGATGCAAATCCAGCAATAATCGGGGATATTATTCGTGATTTGCACTGTGTTTTTGAGAAAACCTTCGGACAACGAAAGGACATTGAGTCTCGCTATAAGAATGTGCAGGTATGCGATACGCATCGTGTGTTTGTTGTTAATGTAGTCGAACACATAATTTTAAAATTTGGATATTAAACAATCTCGAATACAAATATACAGTGTGAATTGGACGCACTGCGGAAACAGCTGGAAGAATGTGAATGCATAAAAGAGGAATTGCAGCAAGAAATATGTCGCTTGCAAGCAGAGCTCCGAGCCGCACAATATGCATTCGAGGAAGAAGCTCAACGGCGAATCGGACTGGAATCAATGGTGACTCAACTCCGGGCTCAATTGAATCGCTTGGAACAAATGGCTGATGCAGATGCAGAGGAAAAGGCTAGACTGATCCAAACACTGAGGGATTTAGAGTTCAAAATGAAGCAAATGGCAGACATGATTGCATGTCTTCAAGCGGAGAGGGATCAATTACTACGAAATTGTCGGGGTTTTGAAGACTGGAAGAGCAAGCACTCGGATAGTCTGAATGACAGTCATGGGAGATGTAGCGATTTGGAGGATGCACTTGAAAGATGCTGTGAGTTAATTTACTAGATGAGAAATAATTTTATACTAGATAAACTACAGAATTTCCTTTTGTGGCATACAGGCAAGGAAAATGAAGAATTGCAACGGCAAATTGCGGAATTGAGACGGGAAAATGAGTGTTTGAAAGCTTGCGTCGAACAACTCCAAAATGACAAAAGACGCATGGCTGTAATTACTTTTATTTTATCTTTGAAATTCCCGTTAAGCAAGTTCGTTTTTAATTTAATATATCGCAAAAAAATTGTAGGAAGAGTTCGAACGGGAAAGACAGTGCTGGGCTAAGGAGAGGGCTCGATACGAGCAAGCTATAGCTGAACTTAAGAAAGCATTGGACTGTCTCACACAGCAAAATCAGGCAATCTGTCAAAAGATGAATGAAGTTGTTGCAGCTCATCATGCCGAATTGGATTGCCTTCGACGAGAGGTTGAAAAGTTTCGACAGCTCTACGAGTGCGAAAAGGCTCAGAGGGAGAAACTTGAAAAGTTATTGGAGGACTGCGAAGAAAAGAAGAGGCAGATGCTACTGCAACAACAAAGGAATCAGCAGTCCACACCTTGTCGAGATCCGTGCACAGATATTTGGAATAAGTTTAGTTCCAATCAAGGAGAATATAATCAGGTATATTATGCTAATGTCAAGCTAAGATATTGATGTATTCGGACAATCTAAATTTCGTGTATTCCAAGGATCTTAAATCTCGCCTAAACGCCGCAAACACTAAAATGGCTGGAATGGAAAAAGACATTCAACACACCCAAACCCGCCTACAAGAGCAAACGGCAGCCAACAACTCCGCACAGAATGAAATAAAAAATCTTAATGCAAAAACCCAAAGTCTCGAAATTGATAAATTGCGTGCAAAGGAAGAGTCCGAGAAGTTAAAGGCGAACAACCAAACTCTAACAGTCGCAAATATGCAATTACAAAAGGAGCTCGAAGCACGCAACTTGGCTCTGGCTGAAAGAAAATGCGCACAGGTTCAAAGTGAAGAGAATTTCGCGAATAACAACTTGAATGACAAAGTTACAATGGAGCTGCTCAAAAGAGAATACGAAGATCAAGCAAGCAAAACACAATTGGAAATCAAAGAACTGACAAACAAAATCCTTAAATCAGAAATCACGGTTGCAACAATGGAGTTGGAAAAACGGAATTGGGAGACAAAATGTAAGCAAGTTTTCAACTACTTCAGTTTTAATGTTAACATTTAAAATTTTCAGATCAGGGTCTTAAAGACGACAAGGACAACCTGGAGCGAAAACTGTTAGAGCTGCAGCCAGTGTCTTCCGAAGCTCAATTCTACAAACGAGAGTTGGATCGTCATCAAACTGAATTAAAGGCACGGGAAGAGAAATTAGAAAAAGTCACAGCTCTCCTCCACTCTACGGAAGAAGGATTGCGGGATTCGGAGGCTCGCTTAGCTAGATTACTAGAGAAAGATAACAATTCGCCTAATCTTGAAGCTGTGGTATAAAAGTTCTTTATTTCCTACATTTTTTATTTTAAATGATATAAAATTTAAGGGAGTATTTTTGTAGATTGCTGAGCTCCGTGAGAAATTAAGATACAACGAACTTGAAAAAGTACGTTTTGAAGAAATGGCAAAGAATTTGGAAACTCGCCTGGAATACATACAACCCAAACTAGACGAAGCATTTGAACAAAGAAAGGGCTTGGAAGAACGAGTCACACAAATCACAGATGAAAATCGCAAGTTGCAAAGAAATGTGGAGGAGGAGAAAGTGACTCGAGAATTGTTTCACCGTGAGCTCAAGGATGCCAAAAACCAATGGGAAGCAGCTGTGAAGGCGAAAGGAATTCTTGCGGAACAAATTGCCAAAAATGATCGAATGAGCCACCAACAAGACGCTAGAAGTGTAAGAAAAATGAATGAATGAATTAAATTATTATTAGAATAATATCCACAATTATACATATTCACAGAAACAAGACCAGTCCGAGTTTGATCGTTTGCGTGAGAAAATGCGCTTGCAAAAAGCTGAACTGAAAGCAGAACGAGATCAAGTAATCAAATTGAAAGGGAAAATCGACGCTCAGCGAGAACAGATTCGAATTGCTCGTGACCAAGTTCAACAATTTACGACTGACCCACAGTTTCTCAAACTAGTTTCGCACATGGAGCAAGAGAGAATTGAACATAGTAATGCACTTGAGATATCAAACCGGGAGAAACAAGCATTGCTTGCGGAGATTCGCCGTCTCGAGTAAGTCAAATGCATTTGTTTAGCCGGAGACAAAGCTGCTTTATGTACATTTAATTTTTTTTAAACTTAACAAATGATGGTATGAGCATAAATTGTTTTCGGTTCCTTATAATGACAGGCACGAAAAGAATGTTACAAGTCGGGAGTTGAAAGAAACCAAGCGTGAGTTGCAAACTAATGATGTAAACAAGGAAATGATCCAGGAAATAACAAAAAGAAAAGACCGCCTTGAGAAGGAAGTTCAGGAGTTACGACTGGCCCTGAAAGATCGTTACGTAGAACGCTCTGACGTTGATAAATGGAAGGCCGCTTATGAATCCAGGATTACTTTGCTTCAAGCACAATACCAGGACAAGGTGGACAAGCAGGTCGAAGAGAAACTTACCCATTACAAGGTGTACATGGACAGAGAGGTATAGCATTTTCACAAATATTAGTTTTAGAAGTTGTCTCACTATAACTAGGAAATTTAAAAATTAGACCCAAGACCGAGCAATGATTCAAGAATATCGAGATGCCAATGACAATGTCCTGCGAACTGAATACAGCCAAGTTGCCAATTCAATGAAGGCCGACCTCGTGAAGATGAAGTCACTTGTAAAGGAAAGGGAAGAAGAGATTTCCTCCCTCAAATTATCCATAGCTCTGCTCAAGAAAAAATATTCTTCCGAGGCAAACATGAAAGAAGAATTGCTCAAACAATTACAAAATTTGGCTGCAAGTAAAACGTCTATTCCTGAGATCAGTTCGGAAACTAGAACAGCAAGTTAAGACTATAACGATCTCCGACATCTTATACTGCACCAAAAATTAGCGAAGGAGTGTTCTCCTAAACTCGTAACATACTTTCTCAACTAGTTTGCCCCCGATAGTTACTGAATTTGACACTGTTATGTCCCCAATTATATTGCAAAAGTTATTAAATTATTTTCAGAAAGTGAATTTGAGTACCCGTTTTCTGTAACAATTTGGTTGCTTGTTTTATTATTGGCTTGGCTTGCATAGATTAAATTATTCTTACCGGTACTGGTACATAAGTGCACAATCCCTAAAGACTCCATCTCCTAACAATAAAGCAAGTTAACACAACAAAATTGCTAATGCTAATTACACTTATAAAATGAATACATAACATGGACATAAGTCTGTGCTTCCGCGGACTGTGGAAGACAAAGGCAGGTTGCCACATTTCTTAGTTCTTGTCATTTGTGACACTAGCATGCAGCGAATTCGTTGTATTGAATGTATTGGTCCTGATAAATCAATAATGCAGAGGGGGCACATACCTTGTCCCATTCTATTTTCAACTTTAACAGATCGGTTACATTAATTGAACAAATTAACCCGAACAGGAAATGAATAAATGCAAGCGAAAAGAAAATCACACATGCTATAAATTGAGAAAATATTTAGAAATAAATACAGATTACCCTTGGCGGCGGTGGAACAGCCGAGTCCCTGAACTTAGGTTATCTTGCTAGTATGTGATTTCATTATTATAAAAGGTTCAACTTTCCAGACACCTTGTCAACATTACTAGAAACCCCAAAAATACTCAACACAGTCTGAGATCCCGATGGAATTTCGGTGAGTCCAGCATCTTTGATGATAGAATGTGGCAGCCCGATTTCCTCGCACTTCTTTGCTAAAGCTGCCATCGCGGCGTCATTCTCACAGCGGAGTACGACTTTCTTCGATCTGATCAAATTAGATAATTAGAATAATGCCAATGATGCTTAGAAATGATAATTTAAAACAGAATACTCTTACCCATTCTCGATCCATTGCAAGATAGGTCCGCCATATTCCTCTTGGTTTGACATCAAATTTTGGTACAGATCTAACACTCCATGCCCAACCTATTGAAATTAAAAAAAAAAATTGCAATCTTACACGAGTCCTAAAAACCGCTCCTTCCGCCCTTCTTACGCAACATATGAATTCTAGTACTCACCTGTGCAGCCATTTTCCCAGGCGTCATCTGCAGAGATCCATTCACACAAAACACCATTTTATATTCCTGGTAAATCCCTTCTTGCTCAAGTCTGTCACGACTAGGACCCTCTCGATTCTCGAACACCCTATAAATTACATGAAAAAAACTATTGGTTAATTATTGTTCCAGCAAGCCAATGGAGTTATTATAGGCGTGTCAATGTGTGTCGTATCCTACGGCTGCTACATCTCATATCTCCACAAAAGTCCAAAATATAGTTTACATTTGATTTAGATACAGAAATGTGGCAAAGCCTGGAGACATGAAATGTACAATAAACTATACATCATGCACTATGGGCAGTGACTTCACTTTTCGGTTGGGAATATCCCGAAAACTCATTTAGTGAAGTTTTCGGCTTTAATTCCCAACCATGTCAATGTAAACCTGAAACATCCTATTATGGCTTTCACCTGGGCTGCATTGTTCATTGTTGGAACATCTCAGAAATACATGGTTATATTTAATTTATGCAAGTAAAAGAGCATCTGGGTTAGAGTTGTGGAAAGTAAAACTAGCGCCCCTCACTGAATTAATAAACGGAAGGATTGTCTTTTCTTTCTTTAGACTTGCATTTGCCTAAATGTTATGACAGAAAGTCTAGCACATTAATCAAAATAACAATGAACTGGAAGTACAGTTTAGGCTCTCGGCTTTTGGTTAATGGGGCAATTAAAACAAAAATATTGTGATTTACCATGAAATAGCAGCTTCAACGGAACTGGCCCCGGTCTGTCGGACGCCCTAAAATTCAAAGATTCTATATTAAACTTAACCAAAACATAATCCATCAAATTCTGCCACTATCAACTATTAAAATTCAATGGAGCAAAACACCACGAACAACTTACTAGTTCTGCGTCTGGTCGTTCAATCCCCATCCCAATAAGGGCCTCAATGAAGTCCTTTGCAGGGGGACTGTTGATGTCCACAGGTTCCATTAAATCCCATTCAACCGGTGGATTCCCTTGTCCAGGCGCCCCAGCTCCCGGTAGTGGTTGTGGAACTTCTTCACCGTCTCCTTGACCTCGGGGTGTGCCGCCTCCGCCTCTGGTTAAGTCCATTTTATGAAAAGAAACTGAATAATGCCCGAGCACAGACAGTGGACTCAAAGTGACGATTCCCTCAGCTAGTTTTGTTCAAAATTGGTCGACTTCTAAAGGCAACAGGTAAAAGACAATAAAATTGTTTAGCAGAATGGACACTACTGACAAACTGGGAGAATGAATTAAAACACCCACACACACGCTACACACCAAAGACGGAATTTATTCTGTGTTCTCCTGCCTGGATATCGCTGAAAGAGCAAATCCAACTACGAAATTCCTAGCCAAATCATGCAATGCGGATGAAATGCTTTCAGTGTCAAATGTTGCGGTCTGAAGCACAGGACGTACGGACAGGTAAAATATTCAAAAAGGCGCCTGGATTTGAAGGAGGAGAGGAATTTCTGTCCTTTGCTTTATGACGCCACAAGAAATCTTAGCCGCTCACGCATTTTTCGAAAAGCATTAACCAAATTATGTTTTCTAAATTACGGCAGTGACATTGCAGCACTGATAACACTGCATGTTTTAATACGCACTGTTATGAAGGATGTACTTAAAGAAAAATAAGCCTAAAATGAAATGTGACCATCTTTTGTCAAAAATTCTAACGAGCTGCAGTTAAGTTGTCCACATGTAAATCCGAAAGCACCAGGGCAGGAGGGGTATGTTACACTAGTCCAGCAGCATAACAGCAGCAGAAACTTTAATTATTGAGGTAGATAATATTGAGATATAGTGTATTGGTTTAGATTCAAAGTTGAATTTTATATTAATACGTTTATTGTAGAACATAAAATTGCAACTTGTACAGATTTTGTATTCAAATGCGAAGGCACGGCACAAATTCGTCCTGTCCGTAGCAGCATAGCTTGAAGAACCTAACAGCTTGATATTTAAGTGAAGACAAAGACTAGAAGAAGCAAGCTTCACAAATGGCAGATAATGAAGCTGTTTGCTACTTCTTCAGAAATTAATTTAAGCGCAGGTTTGGCCACCATGTGATTATTTTATTTAGCCTTATAATTAGTTTTGATTGAGTTACATCCATAATTTCCAATTTTTTAAGGTTCATTAAGCTACAAATAGTAAACCTTTTAAGTTTCCAATTTCCACCTTAAACTAATCTGAGAGCCAGCCGAGCCATAGAAAGGGAACTCGGTTCAAATCTCCTCATCCCAGGCCAAATACTGCATCCACCGAGTATTTGCCAGACTTAAATCCCACCTCCCTCCATGCAAGGCAAGGCAGAAGTGGGTTGTGTTTGAGTAGCACATTGGGCAAAAAATAAATTGTGTTTGATAATCCTGCCTGGTTGGTTGAAACACGTAGAACGGACAGGTGTGTATTTGGTGCATGTGGATCCATACATACGATACAACGATGGGTTCTCTGGTAATAATCAACCACCATCCCAGGTAACTGGTTGGTATTAGCCCAGGAGGTGACAAAAAAAAACAAATCCCATTGAATTTCACCCCTCCTCCATGTGATGTGGACGTCGCTCTGAAGCCAAAGCCAAAAGGTATTTCGCCTCCTCGACTGTCCCTCTTGTTTGTCCCATTTGTGCAGTTACAACTACAACCAGGATCCGACGTACCTTACGTACGTGATTCAAAGTTAATTCGGCTTCAGTTATCGAGGAATCAAAAGGTCACAGCCACAACATACAACGTTAACGTCTACGTGATTCAAGTACAAATATTAGATTTGAAAACCACGACCCCCCTTTGGCATTGGCAAGCAGCTAACGAATTCAAGTAAAACAAAAAAAAGTGCATTTAACGCATCTGGCGAGAGGTCACGGTCAACTTTGGCGGTCTGGCATTGACATATTCGTGTTTTAAAATTTTCCGGATGATCAACAGCATCAGATGCAAGTGCAGTGATTCTTGACAGAGAGTGGGATGCAAAATGCAATGACGGGATTGTAAAATCTTGTTAAAGTAAAAAGCTGTCAAACCAAGGTCAAGTCAGGTCAAAGAGAAAAAAGTTTTGGTTTTGTGGAATTGGGTATTGACAATACTGGATTCGTGACCGGAGGAGCTGGTATCAAATTACTCTTTGTGGTGGTGGTGCCTTGAGTGCCTTCGACAGAGTTATACATATTATTGTATTTGATCACTGGCTGGCTGGCATACAAAAATAATAATGGTAAGTCATAAGTGCGAATAAAAGTAATTTGGTATTTTCTATTTTGTCATCGCTTATCGGCAACGGCCTTTATGCTAAACAATTAGAAAATGCAAATGCATGATTGCAGTCTGGTCTGACGTCGAATTTTTAAATTTGTATTCATATTTCTGTTCTTCGCCTTATGACAATTTGCATTTGCATGAAGTCATATATGGGAAATGAGCAATATTAAAAGAACGTGAAAGTGAACCAGGCTGGACTCGTTGACAAATGAAATGTCCAACCAATTTCCGTATGCCAAAACTTAAATAATTGCTAAGAATTGCAACCCATCACTCGTTAAAATGTCAGAGTGCAGGTTATGCAAATAAAGTATAACATACCTATTAGAATTTCAGCACCTTATGCACAACAGCACAACACTGTACTACAGTTATCTATTAATTGCGCAGATCAATCTAGTTTCTGATCCATGAATTGCCAATGCAATCTAGGTAGGTTTGTAAATACACATATTACACTAAATGCTAAACATGGCTATCGTCGCCGAATTGCCGAACTCACCTTCTTCCTCCCAACTTTTGTCTTGTGGAATATCTTAATTTAGAATTGGCAAAATTCACATTTGGCGGAGCGCGAGCGGTGCGGTCTAGGATCGCACCTTGAATTACATTGATTTATTACAGAGACTAATAAGTAATCAGAGTTTGTCATCCAGGAGAGGTTTTGATTAAATCATTAACTTTAATTTGATACCAAAATATGCGAATTCCAAACCGAAAGGCTTTTTGCAAACATTATCTATCACCAAACCACTGGACGGTGTGAAATGGCATACATTGCATAGATATGCATTTCTATTTCTGCGGTATATTGTCATTCCAAAGTTATGAGCTAATCACTGTAGTGGTATTTACTAATTGATATGATAAGCGATGCAAAAGTAAAATATTAGTTCATCACTTTGGCGTCCTGTGGCACAATGAGCCTTGGCTGTGTATGGATTGAGTAAATTATGAAATTTACTGGACATGGACCAAAATCGGTTGGATAGGATTCACCAAAAGCCAGTTTTGCCCTTCGAATAGATACAAATGAGCCTTGGTGAAGTACGAAGAGAGTACCCTCTCTTCGTGGTGTCGTGCTACACCGTATTTCAAAACACAAATTTACAAAATGTAAATAATTATTATCATGCGTGCCGTATGAAGAATATTTTAAGTATGGTTGTATCCTGTGGGATTTGTAAAGTTTCGTTTTGAGTATTGTCAAACCAATAATGCTAGACCAGCCATTTCGTCGAACTCGCAAGCTCGAATTAGTCTAATGCCGACTTTACAGCTGTAACAAAACAATTAATTGCGTTTAACCGAATTTGAAAACGCAGAGGATTTTTTAACGAAATCAGCAATCATTTCTAGCCTAAATAAAACAAGAGTTTGATTATTTGAAAAGAAGTATGAATTACCAGCCTTGATTGTCAACATTTCTTTAGCGAATTCAATATGCAAAATTTGAAACCCAGAATTAATCGATAACATGTTTAACTTTATCTCTGCCTGATTTCTGAGTTTGGAAACTTTAACATTGTTGGCTCTGATTTATAATGGTAATTGACAAAATTAACACCAAACTTTGGATATTCCTTATCATTGGATGGCCTATTTCATTTGTTTGGAGCCAGGAGGGCTGATTTTCTTCCCAGATATTTTATCATGACTCAGATTATTAAGTTGAGTTCACGGTAATGGTTTAAGGTAACATGGCACGTGGAATACGTGCAGTGCCATAGGCATATTCATCTGAATTTGCGATTTCTAGTACTTAAGCTTCAACCAACCCCCAGTCTGCTTTCCATATTTGACGCAGTGTTCCGAACCAAAAATTTGTAATCGTGAATACGATTTAGTGAGCTCTCGTACCAGCTGGCCCTAACACTTATCTCTTGTCGCAACTTTATGTGAGTCGTACGGAAACGAAAATATTAGTTTGTGTCCTATCGCTTCGTGATAATTATATTCTCTCATAGCTGCAGCTACACCTAAACTTGCGAATGGTTTGCATTGCACAGCCCTGCTTCCTGTGCGGTGTGAGTTGCCAATTTTCACCAAAATGTGTTTATACCCCACATACGTAACGTGTGTTGACAGCGGAAATGAGACAAGTCAAGTCTGACTGACATTTGTGAGTGAGGTTTGTTAGTTTCGTATTTGGTATTTGTGCCGTGCACCTCCCTGCCAGCTCTGGATTTTGAACCAACACCAGAAGGGCTAAAGGTGACTCGGCCTGGATCCTATTTTCCACATCTCTATTTCTATGTAACTAATAATACGCAGCAGGGAGGCTTGGAATAATTGAATTGCATTCTATTTTGGAAATATAAATGTAGCGTTTACCCTGCTGAGTTCTGAGGTCTAAACGCAACTTCAAATCTCTCTGTACCGTTCCATCATTAGGAGATTAATCAACAAGGCTTAGTTAACCGAATGCATTTATTTGTGATTGTGTCCATCATTTCGTCCTTCCCGATTTTGGATTCAAATTAGTTTCAAGTTTTATCATTTTATTCCCCTACGAATGTTACTCACCACAGTTACCTTCAGTTCAGCGGTATTAATAGTGCCACTTTTTTGATAATTTCCACGGTGATGAGCTGTGAAATGATTTATGACTCTTTTTGGATTGGTGCCGGCCCTCGCACTCAGTTAATAACCATTCATATTCTATGCCAATTTCCATACCTTTTTAATATTCACCTAGACCTCAATGCCAGCCGTCTGTCGACACTGTACATTTCAGCCGCAAATAATTTTGACGGTTGAATAACGTGTCATTCTCATCACCATATTCTAATTCTATTCAAGTACATGAAATCTAAAGAGGAAATCAGCACATACTGATATAAAACAAAAGGTATTCAATATTCTCTGTCGAACACGGCATCGGCGTGGCAATAAACTCAATCTTCCTCCCAAGTAGTCAGAATTAATTTGGATTTTGAGTGGCATGGGTTTGCCTGTTTAGTGCACGAAAACATTTTATTATCCTGCTATTTTGGAGGTTGATATCGAACGGAATTTAATTCATCAAAATGAATTGTAAGCTGATCTAACGTTCACAAATTTAGTGGGAAAAAAATTTGAGAGAGTATTGTAATCGTACGCGTGGTAGTGGTGATAATAATGCTGGAACTCATAGCGGAGCCGTGGTTTTGAGAACTCATTGAAACTTTTAGTGGCTGACAGGGTGACGATGACAAAGACACGAAGTCATGGTCATAATCACAGTCATGGGAAACTACAGGAAGGTGTTCCTTTTATTTTATTTTTCAGGAAGATATTTGTTGAATGGTTTTATAGCCCTTTGAGTTCAAATTCCATTGACATTTGTAGGTAATGAGAATAATACAACTTAGGAGAGACGGAGCTAAAAAAGGATAAGGTCGGCAGCCTCTCCCATGCCAGAATAGTATGTAGTAGCAAAATAAATTGGCACAGGAAAACTTACAAACTCCATTATAATTATGCGTTTAACTGTGTCGTAAAGGACGTGCCAAATAAATACCAAACAGCAGACGGCGTTTTACTAACCCGTTGTTGGTTGACAAATGTTTAGGTGCTGGGAGTGTAAATTGAATTTGAGGCTCTCAACCGTGAAATATGAATTGGATTTGGAATTAATGAGATGATGGCTAATTTTGTGTTTTCACAACCACGACGGACGACTAAACTGATGATTCCTCTTTGGATTTGTTTCAGATGCAACAAGTGACGGGGGGCTGCTGATTGTTGAACACGGTTCCCATTTTTTCGGGCCCGAGCTGATTGTTGAGAGTCAATTAGCAAAGTGGAAGTGAATTTATTTTTTCTGGGAATAATCAAGAAATCCAGCGGAGGATTCAACATTTTTCAAAAAATTGGATTTTATTTGTGGCCACAATTTCCAGTTCCTGTGCTATTTTTCTGATTGAAATACAGGAGTTTATGTTCAACGTTCTGAAGGATCCTCCTCCTCAAAGGCAATGTCTACCGTGCCATTCAACGAGGTAAGAAATGAACTTTTCATACACATAAAAAAATGCAATTTTGCGAGTTGGAGTTATTTACCCGTACCAAAATAACAGCACGACTACTAGCAGCAGCTCAGCGGTACATTATTACAGCCTGAAGCAAATGTTTAACTTTCAAAGTTTTATACTTCATTAATTTATTCATGGGAAATTAAATTTTGTTTTATTCCGCATTGCATTGTGCCTCCCGGGCTGACAATGTGCGCAGTAATGTGTGACAGCATGTAGCATAATTGGTTTTCCAACGTAGAACATTGGAGGGGAGGCCATGAGCTGTTAGCTGTGGCTTGATCCTATTAACCTGAATGTGTGGCCTGATGTGACAAAATCGGATCCTTTTCCCAAGGTCCATTCGGTTTAAGTGCGGATAAAAAAATATGGCAAATTACGGGATAGTGTGTTCGGAATGGCCTCAAATGTGGATCAATGAGTCGCCTTTATCCTACGTTTCTAACGCCCGACTTGAGTGCCTTTTCTTCCGTGCAACGCGACGTGGAACTCTGACTTCATTTTATATTGCTTACTTTTCTTTGAAGACCGGGACGGGAAATGATATTACGAGAACCAGAGAATGTAATTAAGGGAAACGCTCTGTTCCATTCTCAGGGAAAAGCACACAAAGATATAAACTCCCGGGTTGCTGATAAGAGTAGTGGCTTTCTCCGCATCTGGTTTCTCCTGAAACTCGGACATGCATTGCATATAGCATTTAACGATTTCTTCTTTTTTTGAGTAATATGGGCTACTCCCGTCTTTTCCAAGTGACAAGGCTTTTTCTTTGTGCAAAAAGCAAAGGAACCATGTCAAAAAAGTGAATGCTTTGTGCTCACTAATTTTATTACTTGAGATTTCGCAACAAATTCGACCATCCATCCATGCAAAGGCAGTCTGGTGCTCTACATACTATAACAATATACAATGAATGCACTTCCTTTATATTACATTACTTACTCTACTTTTGGCCTCTATTTCTCATGCAAGGGGAGTCAGATTTAAGCAATATTGATAATTTGATAAGGGAGCAGGGTATATCCAAAGATCACTTCACGATGGACGCGAAGCATTTTGTTTTCTTTTGAATGGAGCGTGCACGATGTTTGCTCTGATTTGGTTGTCGGCAGCGGCCAACCTGGCCAAGGAACAAAAGGAGAGTTGAAGGTGAACGAAATGCAGGATGAATTTTGCATAGTTATTTTTAGAATGATTTGAATTTGATTGGATTGACTGCTTTTGTTGAACTGCCGTCTGGCTCGGCACTGGTTAGTATAACTTGTGGGTAGCAGTTGCCGGTAATTATATACACGTACATATATGGCGTGGGATTCTGTTCGTTTTGTTTAATTGTTTTCATAATTAGAAATTCAGGTTGGTCGGATTCAAACTGAATTGGATGGGGGAATGACTGGCAGAAATAAATGTTGAGTTAAACACAGGGATTCCATTGGGACGGATGATTGTTGTAGAGCCTAGTTAGTTGATGTGCCCTGCGAATTTGGATTGATCAAATTGAAGATGAAAATTGTTTTGCATCATCTGTGGATCTGTCCTCGTTTAAACGTTGGAGACAAAAGACAGTCCAATCCTCACTCATTTGGAATACAAGAGTTGTTAGGTTGTTGGCATCGAATCGTACAGAGACCTTGCGGTAACATTTTTATTTAATGTTTAAAAAAATCAATATTGAACGGATTTAAATATTTTCTCAAATGAATTCGGAAATTAAACCATTTGATTTGATCTTGTTCAAATTTAAGGGAAATGAATGCTTTTGTTTGGACCTCAAAGCCATGACCATAGCAGACCGACGCCTGAGCACTAATTGAGCCCATTAATAGTTACACGCCTTATTGCACTAGTGCATGGCCAGAGAATCGACCATTTGCAAATACCTCCATGAGTAAACTGTGGCACAGGTAACATGGGTTTTATGACTCTGACCTTGAGTAAAGAACACACATATTTAGCCATTTCAAACTGAACAGAAGCTCTCAGACTTGGCCTCTAATTAGCGTTCCGGTAATTAATCAGCAAGATCCATCCATTGTACTCCCATTCATTTGCGTTGCCTTCTCTGTCTGTCTGTCTGTTACCTGTCAATACTGAAACGTGGATTCGATGCTCCAAAGGGAATTTGAGCTCCGCCGTGTGGATTGTGTACTGAAACAAATGGATGTGTATGTGTATGTAATGCCTTCATTAAAGTCGTAGTTTGTTTGGGGCGATTACAAATTGAGTTACTATGTCCATCTCTCAATCCAATTATGGGTAATTTCAACATGTAACTTTTCAATTTGGGAGCGTCGAATGATCTAATGGAAAAGTAAACATGGGATGGAATATGTTAATGGGTAATCAGACAAGGTTACATCTGGTTTACAAGTTTCAAAGTCATTTAATGTAAATATTTTTCAGAACGAGAATCGCACAGTATTCGAAAATGTGATTCGAAATTGTAGAATATGTTTTTGTTCGTGTATTATGCAAATGGTACAGCTTATTGTGTACTTTATAGCTAACTGTGTAAATTTATTATTCCATCAAGTCCATCCGTCCGTTTACAAAACCTGTCCATTTTAGGCCACTTCCGTCAACCTCTGTTAATTCCACAGTAGCCAAAAACAAATTCCCAGAAGTTCACCGGTTGTACTAAATGACGACGTGACGTCGAGGATGAGTCCCGTCTGAGATTGTTGGAATCATAAACGACTGCAACTTAGTCAAATGCAGCTCATAAAGGCATTAGGACGACGACGTCGACGTGTGTAAAACTTGGAATTATTTAACAATTTGTTAAATTCCCTGTGATGGGAGAAGAACATGTCAAAGCATATGTTTCACATCCAAGTGGATTTCAAAGGAAAAAAAAATAGGAAGGACAGGTGGCAGGTTTCCCAAGTTTTTCTCCCGTGCCGTGACTTGCCTTCCCCTCTCTCACAATGGAGTCCGTGGGTTTAATTACTCACAAAGGGGAAGGATTTAAAGTAGAAAATCAAAGCCAGTACTTTTGTATTCATGACATAAGAGATTTTCCCCCGCTCCGTGTTCTCCTGGGCTATCCATGGATTTAGTATTGTGTGAATGGATGGGATCTCTTCTTCAACTGGCGAGTGGCGAGGAATTGAAAAACAGGTTGGAACACACATGGAATTTAGGATTCAATCAACTCGTGTGCAAGCAGGATTTTTGTACTTAACATTTTGAAATGGATTGAGAGGGAACTAACTCTTCTTGGTACACGTACAATTGTCAACATTTAAATAAAGGAAACGCCGCTATCCCTACAGGTGGTGTGTCATCTAACGATGCTCGGATGAATTCAGAATGCTAATTGTTGGAAAATGTATAAATTAAAATAATGTCACTTGACTTTGGATTGACTCATCTTGATTTGACGTCATGAAATATTCTCACATAAATTGTAATTAACTACTGGCAAGGTTTAAGTTGTAGTATATATATGGGATTGTAAGGTATTGGCAATGTATTGGGATGCAAGGATTATGGTAGAAAGGGAGAACCAGAATCCAATGAAGCATGGAATGGATATTGAATTGAGACGAATGGATATAGAAAGTTGAGGAAAATGAAGAAAGGTTCGGTGCTGGGGAAGAGAAACTGGGAAATGTAGGTCGAACCGAGACGGAGTTCAACTTTCCTTATACAGAATTTGTTCTTCGTAGAACAGCAGAACTGCGTGGGAAGGAAGGGTCTGGAAATTCGTTCCACTTTATTTCAAAATCTGACGAGATTATTTCCAAGGGCTTCTCCCCGGTTTTGAAGTCGTTCTGTGGCCTGTTCGTATCGTACAATCGATTTCACTCGTTCTGTATGGCGTCTGACTCATCAAAGGACTCCCAATTTATTTATAGCAACACATCTGACGTAAAATGTGGTGTCAATCCCAAGTTCAATTTGCACTTGATCTTTACAAAATTGGAACATGCTTTTATACTTTCCATTGAATGAGTGGCTGACAGGCGTTATGATTTCCACAAGTATGAAAGTTGGATTGATATCAATTCTAACGCACTATAGAAGATTTTGCAATCAGAATTTAGATTGTAGGGTTTGGATTGGATTGTATAGTAGTAGTAGTAATTTTTGAAACAAAGGAGTACTTTGTACCACATGGTTTGTTCGGGCTGAATGAATTAGTATTGTAATGTTGATTGAACTGTTTTTGTATTTTTGTTTCCAATTATGGACTCAATATTGATGAAGGGATGTCCTATGACTTTGTAATAGTAAAATATTTATGATGGCGAATGATGGATGGATGGTGTGGTTGTTTTGTGTCTCGAAGACAGATTAGATTATTTACAACATTCATCCATGAGAAATAGAAACAATGGGAGCACTTATCCCCTGGGATAGATTTATTTTTGAAGGTACAATTATTCCAAAATGGATATGGAATTTTGTGCGTGTATGAGCAAACGGGCGTGTTATGTGGCGCGTTACTCTCGGAATTTCAAGGTAAAAGCTGATGAAGGGCTTGAGTGCTTGAATACAAAATTACATGGTGAAAGCGTAATCGGTTATCAAAAGATAATGCCATGATCTGCTCTCGTTAAATCAACCAATTTACTATAAGCGCGAGGAACACAAAGGGGATTTGACATCACTATATTCATGGATATGGATTTCAGCACCGACTCACATGTGTTGCGTAGGATTGGAATGTGGTAGAGCGTATAAAATCCGAAAACAATGACAAGAGGTATGGATGAGGAGGATTGGGTATTTAGGAGTTGACTCTTTACGAGGAGGTGAAATTGGATTAGGATCGGAAAATTAATACGCGTGGATTGATGGGTTCTAGTGCAGTTAGGATTTGAGCTTCTTTGGGTGAAGCGCGTGACCTAAACTAAAAACTGCTGGTTTGTGCTTTGTGGTTCTAAAAATGCGCAAAGTTATAGAGAAATCCCCCAGGCCCAAATTATACGGGAATAACAATCATAATAATAATCACAATGGTGTTGGACAGAAGGTGGACCCGGAACTCATCTTTACAAAACAAGAGCGGATCGGTCGTGGATCATTCGGTGAAGTTTTCAAGTAGGAGGTGAAATTGGATTAGGATCGGAAAATTAATACGCGTGGATTGATGGGTTCTAGTGCAGTTAGGATTTGAGCTTCTTTGGGTGAAGCGCGTGACCTAAACTAAAAGCTGCTGGTTTGTGCTTTGTGGTTCTAAAAATGCGCAAAATTATAGAGAAATCCCCCAGGCCCAAATTAGGGAATAACAATCATATTAATAATCAAAATGGTGTTGGACAGAAGGTGGACCCGGAACTCATCTTTACAAAACAAGAGCGGATCGGTCGTGGATCATTCGGTGAAGTTTTCAAGGGAATTGATCGGAGAACACAAGAAGTTGTGGCCATCAAAATCATTGACTTGGAAGAGGCCGAAGATGAAATCGAGGATATCCAACAGGAAATTATGGTAAGCATTGATGACTTACTCAACTTACCTGTTGTGTTTATTGGCTTCTGAATTACAGAAATTATTATTGACGTTGAATCGAAGCATTTTTNGCCGAAGATGAAATCGAGGATATCCAACAGGAAATTATGGTAAGCATTGATGACTTACTCAACTTACCTGTTGTGTTTATTGGCTTCTGAATTACAGAAATTATTATTGACGTTGAATCGAAGCATTTTTAAAAAAATTGGTGATTAATATACACGCAGATTTTTGCTACGCATTATACAATACACGACAGCACCGATAATATTTTTCCACCAGAAATAATCTCACCGCATTTGATAAGGGTTGCGACACGCATGGACCCATTAAGCAGCCATAATGAAATATTTGTGCTTGATAAAAGATATTTGCAAATCTGACCGAATTCCATGGCATTTCCTGCTTGGGAATTTGCACTGTTCAAGCATTTTTAACTTTATAGTTGTGTTAAAGATGAGTCAGTAAACATGTTTTCAGGGGCGCTTTCGCATATCTTCTCTACTGCCGATTTCCAAATTTTAAAATGCTGATGAGTGTAGAAGTGCTAAAACTAACACTTGGGAATCATAATTTTAATGCGTTTGTAGTAACAAATCTCTGAGCGCTAGACTGGATTTTAAGAGTTCAGTTTTTGTACTAAGAAAAACTGAATAATATTTGTCAACTCCTGTCGAATAAGAATCATTGCACTCGAATTTGCACAATTGAGGCTAATTTTAGAGTCCCATGCTCAGTCTTCGCTACGCATTTTTGCTCCCCATGTTACTAAACGATTCCAAGGATTTAAGGACAGTCCCGATGACTTGTTTTTTGTATGTTTTGTATTGAGTAAATGTGATTGTCATTCACTTCGGCGAAGCCCAGAGAAATTACGAACAGATGTGATCCAAGAGCATTGTATTCAAATTGACTCCTTGTTTAGTGCCCATGATGGTGTTTTTCGATTGGTGATTGTTGTATTCCTGGTCGTACTCCGATGTCTTTGTTGTTGTTAATTAAACTTGTGACTATGACTTGTTTTGTGTAGGTGCTGAGCCAATGTGACTCCCCTTATGTGACGAAGTACTACGGGTCGTACCTGAAAGGAACAAAGTTATGGATTATCATGGAGTACCTGGGTGGTGGATCAGCCTTAGACTTAATGAAGGCTGGCGCATTCGAAGAAATACATATTTCAATTATTCTTAGGGAAGTTCTTAAGGGTTTGGACTACCTCCACTATGAGAGAAAACTTCATCGGGATATCAAAGGTAAAGCAATTTTAAATAATATTAAGCCGGAATGGAGGGCATAATATAGAATTGGAGACCGGTGGATAGACGTATTTAACTTTACACATAATTCACACATTTAGGGATTGTAGCCTGAATGATCTGGGCAGGAAAACATGTCAAATTCCCATGAATGTGTTTCCAATCCATTCCAGGCGACAGAAATCAGGCCAAATTTAATCCCACTGCATAATATCATGATTCTATTAGCAGTGTTTCAGTTTTTGGTCACAATATAACATTCATAAGCTTGATTATTGTTGGAATGAAGGAGTCTAATTTTGAGTTGCAATTATTTCCAGCGGCCAATGTTCTTCTCAGCGAAAATGGTGATGTTAAGCTGGCTGATTTTGGTGTGGCAGGACAGCTAACTAATACGACTTCAAAAAGAAATACTTTTGTTGGAACACCATTTTGGATGGTAGGGTTTTTGCATTGAAATTCCCGCGTTCTTTAACTGCAATTGAGTTGCGAGTATTAATGAGGAACTTTTTTTGCATCCAATAGGCGCCTGAAGTCATCAAGCAGTCTGCATATGATGCCAAAGTAAGTAGTTTGAAAATGCTAAATATTTGTTAAGTATGTTGAGTTAATTTAATGAATGTCATTTAGGCGGATATCTGGTCTCTGGGCATAACTGCTATTGAGTTAGCAGAGGGAGAGCCACCAAATTCTACCATGCATCCAATGAAAGTCTTATTTCTCATTCCAAAAAATCCTCCACCAACTCTGTCCGCGAGCCGATACTCCAGACTGTTCAAAGAGTTTGTGGACTCGTGTCTTAATAAAAATCCAGAGAACCGACCGACAGCCAAAGAGCTCCTCAAATTCCCATTCATTCGACGTGCAAAGAAAAATTCTTACCTGGTTGATTTGATTGATCGATTTAGAAAATGGAAATTGGAAAGAAGTGACGATGAGCTGGAGTCGGACTCTGACAAGTGAGTGTTTAACTTTTGTTTGTTATAATGTAATTGGTTAAATTCGTACATGGTTAATTAAAATTTTTTGAATCTTAGCGAGGACACCTTAAGGCGAGGAGATACGGACGTGGACGACCCTTGGATCAATACAATGAAAGGTCCATCCGGTGGAAGTTCCTCTTCATTGGATTCTCTATCTTCTACGTCTTCTACGAGTTCCTTTGTTGCGTGTCACATTTCTTCTCAACCGAACTCCATCTCAATTTCTGTCAATAATGACTACGATGAAGAAGAGGATGAAGTTACAGAGGAGGAAGATCACTCTCCTGTTGAAAGCCTTGTCGTTAATTCCGAAGACAGGGGGGACGGCCGTCATCATCATCATCAAATTCATGTCAATTCTAGCCTCTCACCAGCAGCGCAGCCGAAGCAGTCCTCTCCCGTAAAAGAAGATAAGCAGCCAAACAATGTATTTTCGTCAAACCGTTCAAAATTTGAGCTAGCTCAAAAGGAACACCAGGAATATTTACAACAACAATTAGTCTACCAAAGAAACCGTTCTCTCTCTCCACCTCCACCACCTCCTGCAAAACCAACAAGTCAAAATCAAAGCCATGTCGGAGCTATCCCTGTGTACAGAAACCAAATCCATGTCAATAATTCCTCCATTCCTGAAAATAATAATGTTTCGGGCTATGGGAAAGGTTCCCCGAAGAGAGAGTCTCCGGAAAGGAATCACATTGCGCCAACGGCAACATCAGCGGCTGTTAGTTCCCAGCAGTCTTCTCGACCGTACAATGGAGGAATTAAAAGTTCACCGCAGAAGCAAGGGTCTCCAGCCAAGGATGGTGGGAATGCTGCTCTCCAGAAAGGAAATCATGTGGCGGGGTCTAGCAGTGGTCATACTAATGGAGTGCTAAACTCTGTCCTGACCCCAATTCTAAACGAGGTAATTGGATGTTTTTAAGTAAATTCATTTTTTGAGGAGTGGAATTACAAGGGACGTTTTCAATGTATTTTTTAGATGAGAAGAAGACCCGGCACTAGCGGTACGCAAAAAGCTGACGCATTAGAAGATTTACGAAAAGCATTTGAATCCGCAGAGCATTCATCCCCTGGTTTCTCAGAACTTTTCCTTCGCGAAACCCTTTCCAAGCTATTACCATCTGTATCTGATTCTCGGATTAAATCGACCGTACATCGCATGTGCAGGTAACGCATAAGTATGATTTATTTATTGCAAGATCAGTTTCAGTACAACACAGTTTGACAGTTTGTATAGTAATTTTTCTTTACTTATATATTTTCCAGGGAAAGACCCCACTGATGATGCATGAAGACCCTCAATCACCAAAACCCGTAGGAAAAAAGCAAATCATTTGACGTAATGACAGTAAATTCTGCAATCCTTCTCTAAGTAATAATGTACACGATGAGGCACTTATTAGTGGTATACATTTAACTAACCACATTGCAAATTAATGATTGCCATTCAAATAACCAGGGTAAGGGATCGAAAGTCTTCTTCACATTAGACGAGAGATTCTACATTCGGAGCTAATTTCTTTGAAAAGCAATATAACGGCATCGAGCTGTTGAAATTAATCTACATGAAACTTTTCAGAAAATGAGATCCTTAATATGTAAATTAGTATTGAATATCTACCTCGACAGTTGACAAATTAGCGATAAAATGAGACCTGAAACAATAGTTCACATGTATGTAGAAACGCCAAAGTTTCATTTTCCTAGATGTTTGTTCCAATCAATCCCCTGATAGGCCAGGTTTTTCCTGCCCCTGTAGGCTCAGTCGCGTTCAAATGGTTTTCCCAATTAGTCGCTTTTAAAATATACAAAATGGCAGCTAAATAAGTTAAATGTAACCTAAGCCGATTACCATTTTTTCCTGGCAGAACCTGTATCGACGTTTGCCTAGATATTTTAGTTTCCTTTCTTCGTGGAGACAAAGGTGAAAGAGGGTAGAGGGAAATCGGTGGGAAATATTATGGGGTTAACGTTAACTAGTATTTAGAAATCCTGTTGAATCCTAAGAAAGTTGTAGTGCGAGGAACCTATAACTTACCTGTTGTTGTTGTGGGTATCTGCATGTGTTGTAACTTAATAATTGTAAAATGAATTCCTATTTTTATGAGAAAAGCTGTATATATTATTATGTGGGGAAAATGTTATATCTTTTCTGACTAGCCCGAATTCAGTCATTGAGTTTTTGAAGTATTAATTAAAAATCAGATGCAACTTCGTCGTGTCGCCAGAAGAAATTATGGCTCAGATGAAAACTTGCCGAATTGTTGTTACTTTGTTGTGCCTCTACAAATTAGTAAACAATTTCAGAAAATACTAAATATCCGAAGATGACATATTTTCAAATCAAGGGGAAGGATAACTGCGTGAGGAGAAAATAATAACCGGACGCCATGCTTCTCGGTTTGAAAACACATGGGTTCAGAAGTCTCTAATTTGTTAAAATGCAAATGCTTTAGTATTTTAAATGAGGAAACTGAAAACGACTGAAATGAAATGTCGAAGCTAGCCCATTACCCAAATCTCGTTAAATTATAATCATTTATTGGTGGTAATGTTTAGCAAGGACTGACAACTTGCGCAAAGCATTTTAACTAACGAGTCTGCCTGGCTCCCAAATGGTTAACGCATATATTTAACTTTCTGATGTTTTATTTACATTCGTTCGTAGGTATAAAGGAGTGGTGAGTTGTAACGTGTACGTAGTAAAGATTTAAGTTTGTGGAACTGATTAAGTCTCAGCATGATATGATTTGCACATCCATTCCATTTCCAATATTACATGAGCTGTGAAATAGACGACACCTTATTTGTAGGAAATCACCAGTCCAGTGATGAGCTCATTATTTAGTTCGGTTGGTTTTGTTAAATTAATTAATGTTCAACTTAAGTTATTATGATTGATATGAATTCATATAGGCAACTAAACGATCATTCATTACAGATTACTGTATATACGTACGTACAGAAAAATAAACCAGATCCATGAAGCCCTGTGCCATTTTTGGGTTTAAAATAACTTCTGTCTTATCTCAATTATTACACGGCGACGCCATGGCATGCTTTCGAATTCCCATATCAACTACCAGCTCTTGGCTTCAATTAAATGTACTTTAATTTGGCACATTGTAAATTATTGTAGTTCAACACTTCTAACCTTTGACGCATTCTGTTTCAGGTTTTGCACAATTGTATACTGCATTATTGCAAATCCTTATGGTTATCTCAGTGAGCGCGGCTTTCTTATAAAAAAATCCGCGCGAAATCCCCCTTCACTTGGTTCCGTTTATACCCGCGTAGCACATCAACGTCGACGTTGGGTTAACTGTTGACAGCTAAAAATTTGCTATTATAAGTTTTACTTTCTTACTTTGTGTTAGAATATTTCTAGTAGTTGTGGTTTTATCATTGTGAGATGAGCTTAAATTTGTGCCACTTACCGGCAAGCAGTTTGAGCTAAATAATTTGTGTTGACTGCTGATTAGTTCGGTCAATTCATATAATTGAAGTGAATGTTTGTTTGTCCATGCCGTGACCTCTACACTTGGAATCAGCTACAATTACATTGCCATTAAATACAAAATGGATAGTATGGATGAGTTCGCTCGGGTCTTTATGGGAGTAGAGGTAACTTAGTATATTTACTTTTAATTTCTTGGGAGCAGCAGCTTGTTAGATCGTCGTCGAAATGTTTTCAAAATGTGAATAATACAATACTATTTAACGAAATGCGCCTCTGCAACAGTATCTCGAGGATTTCTCTGGCTTCAAATTTATCTTCCAATTTGTACAATAATAATTATTATTGCCCTCAAGTGCCAAGCCAAGCCGATCATATTGTCTGACTTTATGAATCAAATTATTTGCTCTTTGTCTGATCACTTGATTGTTCCGGTTAGAATTAAATTGGCAAATTAGGCAGTTCAACTAAACTAAACGCACTTAATTAACGTTGTGCAGTGGAGGAGGAGTTGAGACAATTTGAATGTTGTTTGTTATGTAGTTTGAAGCCAATAAGAAGAAACTATTATTAGTTAGATTACCATTGTTAGCTCGCGGTGGTTTAACGAGTTTTGAACTACTACGTTTATGCCGCATCGCATCGGGTTAAAGTTACAAAGAATACGAGAGGAAACAAGAAAGAGAGCAAGAAGCGAAAAAATTAAACCGGTCACGGTGCACACCGAATTTAGAGAGAGAGATAATGGTACTATTCTAATTTCAAATGCCTGAACTCAACAGAAAGTTTCCGTTGTCTGGGTTCAGTCGTTGGCGGTCAGTGGAAGAGTACAATTAACTTGTCTTTCTCTGTTTCCTTACAAAATTTCAATTTATTGAGAGACAACAAGTAGAAACATTTCTTAGAAAATCTTAGACATCAATTTGCTAAATAAACAACCCCACTTAGTGCCATACTGCTGTGCTAGCAATTTAGTACAGTTCATATAATACCAATTTGAATGGAGCACATAATGCCGCCTGCGATGATGGTAAAAAAAATATATATTTGTATAGAGACAAAGTTTGAATTGCTAACAGCATCTTTTCTGATATAACTACGAAATCACGCAATAATATTTCAATCACGAGTAAGAGTTACAATTATTTTGATTGATTCCACAGGAAAGATTGATTTTGCATCAATTCGCGAGCAGGAAGGACGACCCGAAGGAATGGTCAAAGGAACATTTGACTGAAGCATTGGGAGTCTTGAGAAAATTTGTGTCTCAAGAAGTTGAAAACGTAAAAGATTTTTACAACACAATCGAGCTTCACAAACGACTTCTTCCAGTCCGGGTAATGCTAATACAATCGAGTGCTTTGAATATGTATTTAATCGCGCATCAGAAGCGGCCCTTGCCTAGTCTGACAGCAGAAAAGAGAATGGTTAGAATTTTTGAGAGCTTTGTCCCGTCGGCGCCTGAATGTCTAATACATATAAACAATCTATTCTATTCAAATGTTAAAGCTTGTTGTAACTTTCATGAGTACAAATTCCAGCATTTTAATGCTCATGTACATCTGATTATGCGTGGAAAGTAATATTTATTTATTGCGATATTTTACCTAAAGCCAAACTCGGCCAGCTAAGCTAAGCTTTATTTGTGAGAACTGAAAATGAGAAACACATGGCCGCTGAGCGTTGGAATTGGAATGTATTCTGGCAATCACACTTTTTAATCAAACAATTGTGCCTTTTAACAGACGGAGCAATGTGTAGCACTCAGCGAGAGGCTATTCAAACTTGTATCCTCAGCCAAAGCCGAAAAGGTCACCGCACGGATTAGCGATTTTCGCAATAATTGCTATGCTCATTATTGGAATTACATGAGACAAGAAGGCGAAAACAACAAGAACGACACGAATGTAACTATATGCTTCGTTGCGCTGAGATTTTTACTTAGCGACTCGGTCTGCCATCTTAGTACAGTAGTCAACAGACTTCAGCAGTTCTGTACAGCTATGTCAAAAAGTAAAAATGTAAATATTATGGTGGAAGGCTGGGCAAAGCTGGCCTTAACTTTGCGTGATTCTTTCAAAAAGGTAAACAATGCGATATCCTGTATATTGGGATTTCTGAAGATCATTTCTACATTTATCTCAATTCCCTAATGAGTCTAGACTGGACACAAATTGATATCAGATTCTCATTGTTTCTACACTTTAGGACTTTGAGGAGAGAGGACGGCGTTTTAGAAAGAGTCAAATTGAGTCTTTGGAGGAGTGCGTTTTTCAACTTATAATGACTCTTGGTCGACATATGGCAAACTTTCAACTCGACTCGAGGATTGATGACATTTGTGTATCGATTGTTGACGGTGCGGAAAAATACATTTCAACACTTAAAGCAGATCTGGCAAGAACATATGTTTGCAAGTTGAAAACCGGAGAAACTCTTCAAGTATTAGCAGGGATTTTGAAAAAACACCCTTCCATTGTCTTGAGTACACAATCCGACATGTACGACATATTTGAGTATAAATCACCGTGGAAAAGCTGGAGTCAGCAGTGGGTCACAATGAAAAAGGATAATCCGGAGCTTGATGTTAGTAAATCTTATTCTGTTTGATTTCAGGAAATATTAATTTAATACAAACAAGTATTATGTGTAAAATAGAAGAAATGAGTTGTTTTGGTTGGTAATGATTGCCAACGCCAATACATATTATGATTTCTTGCAGATGGCCACAGTCTACGACATTCTCAAGGAGATTTCAATGAATGACGAGTACAAATCGTTTCTTTGTAAAGCCCTTCGCTGTGAGATTAACTCCTACTGTTCTTTTAAGTAAGTTTCCCTGTCTGATTATTGCAATTTACTGTAATTCTCTAAAGCCAACCGACCAACACATTCTCCATTATTTTAAAAGTAATCTACATTATTGAGTACTATTGATAAAAGTATGTTGGATTTTCAGGGCGGTTTTAGGTGACGCTCTTATTGCTGCTGGACGAAGTCTGGAAACTTATGGCATGGACTTCATAGACATTGGTCTTGGGACACTGGCTCAAGGAATTGGATTTTGGTTTGGTGGTTCAGATTATGAGGATGATGCTTATGAACTGTGTCACAATTCAATAAGAATTCTAAACGAAGGAGCATCGGTAAGATTCTGAATTAACTTTGTGGTTCTCTTAATTTATTGTTGGAACTTATTAAAGATTTCGCAAGGGAATCCGCGCTCACTCGTCGTTGCCTGCGCTGCTTATTCCTGGGCAGCGCTATCTTTACTTCGCCGTTTGCAGACGCGTTCTGGTGTAAGTTGACCAGCATAACTTGTCAGGAATTGAGTGAACTAACTTGAAGCACTGTTTTAGCGAGTTTTCTGATTTTAAAATAATTTAGAACGAACTGAAAGGATTTCGTGATGAGGACATGGCCGCACATCCAAATCGTTATGTTGGAATGGAGGAAGATGGAGAGTACGGAGGCCGAACTGTGGGAGGAATCTCCACTGTTAATTTAGCAGATGAAGTAGAAGTTGGGAGTTTGTTCAAACGCAGTGCAGATATCATGTTTAAATTAGCAAACGCCGAGGTATATTGTACTATGCTAAAGGCACTCAAGCAACATATCCACCTTCATTCTTGCTGCTTCTTGGCGATCTTAACTTTATAATCTATTTGCAGGACTTCAAAATATGGGCACAAGACTGCTGTCCTGCACTACTAATTATTACCATGCGGATTACAGGGTATTGGTTGTCGATATTAGGAGACTCTGTCAGCTGTGTTAAAGCTTGGCACGTTGTATACAAATTGACTGGCCACTTTAGAAACCGATTGACTCGTCTGCTAAGTAAGTTCAGGGTTTAATGAAGTTTTATTTCAAAAACAAATAATTTTCGTACGCTTCGAATGAAGGTGGAGCAGAGCTAATTAAGCAAGTACCTTATTTGGAAGCTGGACTGTTTGCTGAAATTGAGGAAGAGTTCGCTAATGCATGGAAATTAAATGAGTCCATAGTCCGTGGCGTACGGCCATTTTTATTGCGCCTAGAACTTGCCAAGTCTGCACTTGCATTCCATACAAAAAATGTATGCATCACATCATTTCGTCATACTCTACTTTCTACTATCCTTAAGAAATTGTATTTAAATCACTTTGTTGTTCCAGTATCAAAATGGTCTGAACCAGCTTACTCCACTGCTTGAGCTCAGAAAAGAAAAGGACAACTATGACATCAGCCATCATGTCCTTGCAGAAACATATTATTTACTAGCCCGGTATCGTGCCCTTGACGTATCGCTTAATCTTAATTTTAAGAATGTTCCCGAAAATCCTGAGAAATATGACTCCAGTTGCCCTTGCAGCAAAGGCCAGCAAACACCTTGCCGGAATGACAAGGCCTCCATGTACAAGAACGTCGGGTATATTGGTTTTATAAGTTCTGTAAAGGGTAGCTTTTTAATAAAGCAAATTTAAACTTTATTCAAAATTTTTGTATGGTAGGCTGGTCCGACTTATTACACAACTACAGCCTTCTGTCGTCTATAATGCAAATGGGACCTTCAGCTACTGGAATATACATGGCGGGAGGAAAAGTACGCGAAATGAGAATTTTTGCATCTGATTTAATTTACCTGTCTCAGCAGCTGGGTTTAGTTACAAGGTTAGCGGTTACAAAAATTCACGAATTGCGATTATGAATTGAATGCTTGGCACGTTTTGATTAAAATTATTTCGCCTTGTATGACTTTCAGAAGTGCACAATTTATTCTTTCGTTAGCCGAAGCGGATATGCTAGGCAGGCTGTTTGATAGTTGCGAATTAAAAATTCTAGCACTAGATAAGCTCCTTGGTGTAGCAGTCCCGGCCCCCATACACGCAAGGTGGCTCATTCAAGCGAACCGACATAGTTGACAGCCTGAAAAGGATTGGGGTTTCATTCGACTATAAAGTAAGTCAACCTATTAGCGTTCATTTAAAAAAAATATATAAGTGTAACTCGGGTCCTTGTTTGAAACACTGCTGCTGTGCTGCCGCCGATGCGATAGCGTAGCGAAACTAATTTCCACACGAATCTCGGCAATTTTCATTTGTGAGTTTAATTTCTAAATTTGTATTCTTTTAACAGGTTCTAATCAATGTTCCGGATAATGTTTTTGAAGTTGATTCAATTCACATGCCTGCTCACCATTATAACAAAGGAGAGCGCAACGATGAAAAAATTGAACTGGAGGAGTTGATGGGGAGACCTGCGGTCCATAAATTCCGAGCTCCGAATTATTTGTTTCATTCGCTTAAGTGTAGCTGCTATATTTGCCTTAATCCAATTATTATACCGACAACACTGCAATATCTTCAAGTTGTGGTATGAAATTGCGTCTAATTATCCACTTGTCTGATTTGTAATCTTTAATGAAAACAACATTTAAAAATTACTAGGCGAGTTATGCAGTATCAGCCAAAAGCAAGGCGCATGCTGGTTTGATAGAAGTGTCTACCAGACATCACTTACGTGGAATGTTCCGGATAATGCACAACTTCCCTGTTCTCTTATCTGAATTCTCGGAAGCATTTAAGACAAAAGGCGCCAGAAATGCTTTGCAGGCAATATATCTGCCATTCTTCTACGAAACCAGTAATTTTGTCAAGAATGATTCTATATATCTAAGCGACTAATTTAATTTATTAATTTTTTATTGCTTTCCAGCTGCAAAATCACTTTTAACTCAAATGGAGCTGGTATCTCCGGATGAAATAGAATTTATAATAGCTTGCCAAAAATTACATCACGAGGCATGTAACGTTTTCAACCCGAAGGACATCATTACAAAGCAAAGATCATTTGAAACCCTCGCGGCAGCCTTGTATCTATATCTATTCCAGTCTGACTACTTTGAAATACGAGGTAAAGTCACAAATATGGTTGTGTAAACGTACTTAGTTAGGTTCATTCATAAATTTTAAACTTTAGGATCAAAATTGAGAGACTCACTCAGAGCAACCGCAATGATAAGTTCACCGGTTGTTGACGCTCACTCCCCCGACACAGTTCCTGAAAATGGAGATAAGGCGTGCCCGGGACCTACAAAAAAGGGTGTTCGACCGAAGACGTCAAAAGGAGATAGTATTTAAGGACATTGTGCTCAACTATTTTAAACTGCCTTTCAGACGTGCCTTACAATTAGAAATTTACGCACTAGCAGACAAGCTTTTTTTTACGTAATGGGCTATTCTTTTATTGAAACAAAAAATAAGCTTTTCATCAATTTTTAAGTCATTAAACTTTTGCATGAATCGAACATTCTAATTTTAATTGAATTGAAAAGCCTAGAGCCATGCTATTTTAACAAGGAAGGTTTACGTAGTTATAAAATCAAATCCCTGAATATCATGTTT
>JAAXYW010000519.1:0-35386 GCA_036851895.1 Orthonychiurus folsomi | reverse complement strand
TCGGTGAGGTCAAGACTGACCAGGGCTGAGGAGAGGATAGGATTTCATGGAGTTTGTGTTGTGGGGTTTGATGGAAGTTGTGTGAATGTGTCTGATAGCTCTGCAGCTGCTCTTTTCGATCTCTGCTTGCAGAGTTTATTTAGAATTAAATTGTTCGACTTTGAAATTTTAAAAGAAATGAAATTGTACAAATTGATTTTATTTGTATGGATTGCATTTGTCCAAATTCTACAACCTACAAAACACCCAGTCCCCTGCAATCGACATCCTCAAAAAGATAGGAGGATATCCGCTGAAAGGCGTGGGAAGAAAAAGTGTTGACGAAAGGAATTCAGGTAAATACATCCTTGGTTATCCTCTCACAGCTGGAGAAGTCATCTGATTAGATCCAAGTAATGTTCGACGGAACAGATGTCCAAGTCGTTTCTCCGTCCACCCTCAACTATTAAAGAGCCGCGTTTCGTGGGGGAAGGGAGTGAGGAAGAGGAAGACATTTCAGGCTCAGAAAATGAACTTTCTAAACTTTTCTAAATGGGAGTCAGTGTTTTCCTTCGGTCAATGCTCTTCCAGGACTGGCAGTAAACAGATTTTAGAGCTTGAGGAAGACAAAGTTTGTGACTTGACTTCCTTCTGTCTTGGTCTGATGTTTGGAAACAGGTGTTAAGAATGTAAAAGAAGGCACGGGGAATAGGGCAATAGCTTAAGGGAAAATAGTTTGCAATCTCCCACGACAAGTACAGTTTACTCCGCCAAATTGCTTTGCGGAAATTGAGAGCCCCTGATTTTTCGGTCAGTCACTTTGTGGGATTGCGTAACTCAAAGTTTGTTTCCCGCCCTCCACAACAGTGCCCATAGAATTCGCGACTTTTTTTGGGTTTACGATTTAAAAAATCTGATACCCTGGATTAACCTATATACCTTGGGATTAACATTTTTGTGCATAGAGCTTGTCACACTTATATTCCAGTATTAAATTCTATTTTTATGATCCTCTAACATTTCATTTCATCAGTTGCTTTCATTTCTTCTATTTTACAAATTATTTGCTGAAGAGGACATACATTCAATTACTCCCTCGTAGAACTTGCTTTTTGTAAACTCAGCACAGATGCAGGTGCACAGAGGGCTGACATATTCAAGAAGATTAATCTCATTATATTTAATATTCCCGTCGCCTGTCAATCCTTTCCTTTGCGGGATTAATCTTTCAAACCACTCTCATTATCGCATGTCGGAGTTCCCTTTGTTCAGCGTCTCACTCCCTGACATTAATGAGGAAGAGTCAATAACACAACAGCGGATTTGCATTACTTTGATTAATCCAATTCGTATACATATTATCCAAACAAGACTTTACAAACGCTGCAGCTGCGCATTTGAAACTTGTTTTAAAAACTTAACAAAAAGTCAGAACCCTCAAACTTTTAGCGATTCTGTTTTAAACTAATATAATTCAAAATGAAGGTCGTCGCTAAACCTTGGTCTCAGTACATGTCATATTGTCATATAAACCGTATATTACGCTGTACTGTGCAAAAAACAAAATGGTTATCGTATTCAATTCCTTCTAGCAGAAATCGAATAGAAGTCACTCAACTCAGACTGAAACTTTATTGTAGAATAGAAACTGCAAGTATCCACTAAACTTAGCATTTCAAAATTTGCTACTTGGCCTTGTGTAAACCATTCCAAAGACCCAGACGATAAGAATCCGCAAAACTTTAAGATATTCTCGCACATGCACATGAACTGAAGTGAAAATATAATGTATCTTAGTCTTAGTCTCACCACGACCGTGCCGTTGCCAAAAAATGACTTGAAGTTTTCCCAGGCGGTGGTGAAAAGTGAGAAGGAGGATGGGGGAACTCTTTCCCGTAGTCAGTGTCGTAAGACTTAAGATTTGAAGCCAACTAAAGGTCCGTGATTTATTACTTTCCCTTTAATTCCACCTCCTAAATTCACCAACCGTTTAATTCTCTGTCGCTTCTTACAAATTTACCCTCCTTGCCATTTATTCCGGGAAAGGGAGGAAGTGTCTAAATAAAAGACTTCACTTTGTCATAGTGCTTGTTCCACCCTCCTGTTTTACATACCTCTAGCCTTTCCTATGCTCACTGAGCGCCTTCCTCACTTAATTCATTCAGGAATATGTTATGAAGAAATTAATGAGGCAATACTTCATTGATTCCCCCTTGTCTTCAACCCATCCACGCCTTGTAATCATGACATGTCCTCGATTACGATGTTGACATGCAAAAGTGTGATTCCTCGTCCACTGTTAGTAAATCTTAAGCCGGTCCTATGTTAATGCATTGAAAAAGTCAAAAATGCAGAGAATTTTCCTTTGTTAAAACTTTGTGCGACGTCGTGTCCCGCGCCAAAAACGGCCATGCCGTGGCCGTTGGCTGTGGCTGCCATACGTTGGGAATTGGACGCCGCGCCGTTAAGGAGTGAGTAAATATAGAAGCAAACAATTGACATCCCAGCCCCAGCTTCACAAAATAAAGAGATCATTTAGATGAAAGGATGGATTCACTCCTTGTAAATGGGAAATATTAGAGGGAATGACCTTTTTCCGCTCGAATTTCGTGATCATTGTCAAAGATAGATGTGGAAGATTTAAGTCTTTCCGCGGGAAGGATAAATGGTGTCGTCGGAATTGGAGAAGGGGAGCAGCGGGACGAGACCTTTCACTTTGAGATTTTGTCTTGAAGATGGAGATGGAAGGAAGAACTACAACTACATACATCCAACCCCAAGGAAGGAGATGCTCATAAATTCAACTTCTTGATGTTGAGGACGAAGTCAAGGATTGTACCCGTGCTAGTAGACACCGCAAGTAATACCTTGAGAAAAGCCAGCCGAAATGAGTAGCTGAGGAGGAACAAAAGGGAGTAGGAAATGCAGACAAGGAACTGTTCACAGGATTCCTTCCCTCCTTTTCCTCTTCAAGTATTTACACAGTCTTAATTAATCCTAAACCACATTCACTTGCTCCTTCAAACTTTCTACGAATTCTTTCCGTTCGTTCGCTTCGCTCCGCTTGTTATTTCACGGAGGGGAAGAAGCCATGCTTCGGAGCCCAACCAAAGCCTGTACTCCTTACGTACTCCTTCAATTTAATTTTCTCATTTCCTCCTCCTTCAGTTCCAGCCAGCAGAACGAACTAAAGAACATAGGTTTTTAGAGAGAGAGAATCAAACTTGTCCGTACATGATTCCTCCTTCTTGCGTTACTTCCGTCAAAGTCTCAAAACTTTCTTCGAGCGAAGCACAATTCCGTAAGATGTGGTTTTTTGGACCTTTGGATCCACAGTCCATTGTCATCTCATCCTTCACCGGAATCCAGGGTTAAGGAGACGAGACGACGGTATGATTGCATCCAATTAAGATGTGTGATGAGGTGACTAGGATTCCTTATAGTGTTTTACATGTTTACTAATTTATAAATAGTGATTACTAGTTAGTTAGTGTGAGTTTTTGCATGACAAGTGTTTGGTAAAAACGCGTTTGTAGCTTTATCTGTATTTAACGACCCAATACAGTCCTAGTTGAATGTGGAGTGCATATAAAGCAAATCAACGGTGTATTTATATTAGTCCACTTGCAAACATTACAGGGGGACTCGAGTGCTCTGCAAACGTAAACATTGTTCATTGAATATTTGGTAGGAATGGATGGACTTGACTCGGACTTTTCCTCGTAAAAGCCTCCGCTTCCGCTTCACAGACAAACTGGCTGTCACGGCATTCTTCTGCTGGTTGTGATTGTGATAATCCAAAATTATCTGCTTTCCTCAAAGTGTCAATTGAATATTCAATCCACTCCCGAATTATTCAAAACATAATGCCACTATTTCCCTATGCATAGGATAGGAGGACAGGTGCTTTCAATTTGCTGGAAATAACCGCGGGCATGCAAGCAACAAAAATGTCAACAAACTCAATGCAAATGGAATGGATTGCCGAAACTGAAAAGACCATGCCAAAAAGTGTGCTCAATTCGAATTTCCTGACCTAATTCCATCCATGCATTGCATTCCTTTTCTTGTCCCATAAAAATCCGCGGTTCCAACACTCCCAGTTGTAGATAGAACACCTCATAAATGAAATCTGCATTTCACATTCCATTCCGCGGAAAACCCAAAATGAATAAGACGTGACGGGCTGTGAAGGAGGTAAAATGGGAAAGAAAAAGTGCAAGGAGAAAAAATGACACAGACACAATCCCCGCCTGCCTTGCCTTTGCCAGTGCAATGTCACTTTTGATGTGGTGAAGTCAAGTCAATGAGGATGAAAGTCGTCGAGGTGAAACCAAATTTAAACTGACATTTCTTTCCCCATTTCATTTCATCGCCGTGTTTCACGGCATGTATTTCCCTTTCTTTTTTTTGTATTTACTTTCGTCTCCGCGGCGAGGATTTCCTCCATTTCAATTCCAATCCCGGCAAGGCGTCGGGCTTCGTGCCATCTTTTCCTTAAAAAATACTTTGTCTTCCGAATACAGACACTTCACTCAAGTCAGACGACAAACCAGGCAGGACGGGAACGTCAGCCATGCCATTTGTATGGGCGGGTGCGTACGTGTAAGGGCAGGCGGATTTTTAGAAGTGAATCCTCCAATGCACCGCCACCAAAATCCAAGGAATAAATTAGGGAGTGGGAATTGGGAAGGACAATAAATGAGAAATCTACTACACAGCACGGCAAAAGGTTGAAGGGCAAAGGACAAAGGGCCTTACGTATGCTTCAACGCTTTGAGATGCAGAAATGACATTTGGTTGAAGTGCTATGGCACCAACAATGACCCTGTGACCTCAATTTCATTCATTCCTTGGCCTACGTTTTAATATTCCGTGCGTAATTACCTCAGTTATCATGAAATTCCGAAAAATGCATCGTTACGTTTCATTAGCAGTTTAAATGTTGTAATCTTTACTTTAAAATCTGTCTACATCCCATGTAAAAAAAATTATGACCAATATGAATTTACAATACCAGCTATTTAAAAAGTTTGCTGAACGTGACAACTTTACCCGCATTTAACATATTAAAATGATTTTGAAAATGTAATCCGACCCCCAACTGGCCCGTCGCAAGCAGACTGGAAAATTTAAGATTTGGACTTGAAGTTGATGGCAGAACTTTGGGAGTCCGGTCCCCAGCGCGTTTTGTTCCTTAGTCCACTTTCACAACAAAACTTTACGTAAATGTAAAGCGAAAATTATTCGAAAATGAAAGGGGGACGCGACCCGACGAGCCTCACTCTAATCGGTTGTAGAAATTTCAAAGTGGTTGTAGTCGTAGTCGCCCGCCTCGCCTAAGCCTGACGTTGCCTTACACTTGCATTGCAATACACAGTCGTCGAGGAAATATTTAGTTGAGTCACAGAATTGAGTTGGTTTTGAGCCCTTGACTTGGACTTTCGATAATAGGAATCCCTGCCTATGCCATACTGTGAAGAAACTTAAGGTTTCGCTGCCACACTTAGTACGTCGTTCTCCGTTTGCATAACGGCTTACAGTCGAAAGTGTGAATTGCCTTTCCAGTACGTTCCGTGTAGTCCCCTCCAAAATAACTGGAAGTAGTTGGCTCCAGCTGCCCAACTACAATTAAAACTGATGAGATGGGACGAGCGGCAATTAGTGCAAATGACTCGGAGTCGTACAAATCGACATGACTCATGAAGACGTCGCGTCCTCCGCTCTCCTTTGTTGTAAACTGGATTTCCGCCGGGAGTCGTCGTCATTCGTCCGAATTTATGCCGTCCACACCACAACTAAAACTCATGGGTCACGTCTGGGCTCTGTTGACTCATTCCCCTCAAGTGGAACAAAAGGAGAGGGACTTGAGGAGATGCATTTGATGTTTCTATTATCCCTTCAACTGAGCCCTTCCTGTTGTCCATTCAAATACTCAAGAACTTAGCAAGCATTTGGCATTTCCCTCCCAACTCACTCCGTTAATTATTTCAACGCAATGAAGTGTCCTGACCGGCCAAGGCTCAGCTGGGAAGGATGAAAGGAATTAGGAAATAATTTAGCTTTAAGTGGGAGGATTTCCTCCCTAAAATATCCGGTTTCTATGTTCGCGCCGGACGGTTAGTAAACTAAAATTGCATAACTTCCGGATGTCATTAGTCAAATAGAGGACACACCGCAGCAGCCATACATGGATTGAATTCCGTTTATTAAATTTTAGCTGTATACTAAAATTTAGTAATTATTTATACAATACTCACCGAAATGATTTATTTAAAAAAAGAGGGAAATATTGAATTAAGTCTAGCAGTTAAAGTGAAGAGTAAATAATTATGGCGCCGGTTAGATTTATATTAATTTTGAAATTGATTAAAATAACATTAGGTAGATCATGCTTTGCTTGGTACTTGTATTTGAGTCGATACACTCGTGGCATGGCAGGTCAAATGAATCGAATCAATCACCCAGAAACAAGCTAAATGAATGCCCCATTGACCTTGTAAGAACAACTGCTAATCTCCCTCGGAGAAAAGATCAAAAGATCAGCGGAGGGAAGCGCAAAAGCCTATGAAGAGTTGAGGGCGGCTGAGTCTACTGAACTGAGACTTTATATGTAAGACAAATTCCTTGTGAATCTCCAGATCTGACCTCCATTCCCTCATCCCATCCCGATCCACCACACAAAAGAGGAATTATATTTCTCAGAATAAATTCGATTCTATTTCCGACGAGGCTTAAAAGTTGGGGGGAGTTCGTCGGAGGGGAATAAAGCGGAGTTTTAGTGGGTTAAGATTAGTATTCTTGGGGAGTAAGATCCCTTTATTACGAAAGGGATGGGAGTCTAATCTGAAATGAAATGCCAGTGGAGTCGGACCTGCCGGAGCATTCAAACTCTCATCCCCAAGTCAAGATTTTAAGAAGGGCGGAATGATTACTCGGGTCCAGAATTCCATCCAAAACCATTTCCGTTGACTCCCACGCTTCGACGGAGATTGGAATTGATAATCAAGGGCTCCACTCCTCCTCCCGCCATACATTTATGCATAGCGTTTCAAAATAACGACGTAGGGCCACGCGGTCGGCGCGGAGTAGACATCCATCCGACTTTCCCTTATTCAAACCTCAGCTTCCAAAACTTTACCCATTAAATTCGTAGACATTTTATTTAAAACTCAATTACTTTCCCATAACCGAGCCCATAATACACACACATATCCCAGCATATAGTAAATCCAAATCTCCAGCCCTGTAGCTTTTTTAATGCAATTTCAATGTTTATCTTCTAGACTGTTTTTATTTTCTTGAATTCTTCATACTAGAAGCACAGTAATTGTAGTTTGGTTGAATACTAGGTCGTTTTGTTGTGAACCTTATTTGAAATTGTAGAACAGTACGAGATGGCTTTACACGACAAACAACCAATCAATTCTGTCATCCACCACGTACATTTGACTACATTTTCACTGCGGGAATTCCAAATCCGCTTTATTTTGTCAAAGAAAGCAATGGAAATTTCAATGCACTATGTAGCCCAATCCATGGGCAGAATTAATCTACGACAGAAAATACAAGGCTTAGCCATCACATAACATACATTAAGCCGAGTCCGTCCATGGCCATGCCATAGCCCCGCGGTGGGATGTAGTGCGGTGCGGTGGGACAATCACCGGCATTTCCGGCCAACCGACATATTTTGTTTAGATTCCGAATCCAATGGAGGAAACCTAAAGGCAAAGTCCAAAGTCCAATTCTCTTTCCAAGTAATTAATTACTAACCTCCCCCTCCGCAATACTACGCACGCCGTACACAGTCCGGTACGATACCCGTGTCCTAGAGCAATAGACGAAATACTAGATTCTGTCTAGTTCTAGTCTGGAGCTCATGATGAAGACGTAGACTAGTAGAAGCTGTGCTCCGGTTTAGTCAATTGCCCAAGGGGAATGGGTGCTGGATTCAGGATTGTGAATGCATTTCGGAAATGTTGACTCATTAATTTCAACAAATTGGCTTGCAGTGATGAAGTGAAGTCGATGCCGTAAACCCTCGCACTGCGACTGCACAATCACACTCAAATTCGTATTGTGCTGCAGGCCGTCACGCGAATGCACTTGAAACGTGAAAGTAAAGTATCATGGGCCCAGGGACCTTGAGGATTCAGAGAATAATATTTTCTTAAGTATTTAAGTGATTGAAATACCACAGCCGGGAAAGCTTGGCTTTGAAGAGGTTCAAAATTTCCAAGGGGCTTTACCGGTCATAATACCGTACGTATGTATATGTACGTACGGATTTGTTGAGTACCGTACCGGCAACCGTACGTACGTGTAGGGCCAGATGTTGCATTGAATACAGAGCGAGTATTTCCATAGTTATTGGAAATAAAGTAAGATATCGTCGGGGAAAGGACTAGCTATAATAACCAGTGCCATGCTTTGCTTTTGCCACGAGGACCTAATGTAATACAGACAGACGGGGCAAGGCCCATACTTTTTTTCCTTCCCAGAAAAGGAGTTGAAGATACAGCCGCCAATGTCATTTTTCATTCTTAACGAGTCTGCTGAGATCCAGTGAGCTTCCATGCATATAACGTTGTGTACGTAACGTACGTACCAGTAACGGACTATTATTATACAAGGAAGGGAAAGGTGGACGGATTTTATCGGACGGACAAGAATGAAGAACTACGAAGGGATGGAGAAGTGCATCCACAAGTTCCCTGCCTTCAAGTAGTGTTTCACTTCAGGGCCAAAAAAGTATATTTCCAACCAGAATATGTATGCCTTTCCTTGTCACCGCATGGCATGGCTATGGCAGAGACAGACTTCTTCAGGTTGAGTCGATGGCTTTGAATTTTAATGAGGGAGGAACATGGGATATGGGAAGCAATCCTTTCACCGGATGAAGAAAAAGTAATAATAATGATGGCGGAATTTGTTTCCGGAGACATTGGGAGCTGAGGAATTTTTCTGAGGAGCGACAAAGTGGCTTCTAAACTGCTAAGTTACGATTTAGGAATTCTGGAGAAAATTTGATGCTTTTATTTTTGAAAATAATGACTGGGTTCCTTCTGGATACGACGCGACGGCGTGAATTGTGCGTAACGCGCCCTGCTACACACGTAGGGACGGGTAACGATGAGGATGAGCCCAACTAATGGATGGGAAAGTCGGATTTGAAATGCTTTGCTGGAGAAGTTGGATTGGATGGGGGACGACATTCTCCTTGTTGAAAAAAAAAGTGAACGCATCAAGATGATCTTCAAATGACAAGGGAAATTACCCTGTAAAGCCCGCATTCCATTGGATTTTGGAAGATATTTCTTTTGGCAGCTTGAAAAGGAGGAACCTCCCTGCATTATCCGTCCTTACCAAGTCCCTTTCTTCTATTTTCCACGGTACCACGTTCCGTAAGGACTTAAGCTTTAGATTTCACAATCAGACCTTGTCCTTCAGACACACACATCCACCCATCGGATGGATCCCCGCTGAAATGAACAGGATGACTATGACTAAATCGACTTTTGCATGCATGTAAAGCGATTGCAAATAGCAATGGAAACTTTTCTCATTTACTGGCTCAGTGGCAGACGGAGAATTGGGGATGTAATGGTGAGTTCGTGAATATTAGATCTCATTTATACGAGGGGGGAAAGGACAATTCCCACCAGCATCCTCCTTTTTGGAAACTGACTACACGTTCACGTTCCTTAGGCTTGGAGGAAGGAGTTTCATCTTCATCTTCTTTGGTCCTTTTAACTCCTCTGAACCATTTCAGCTTGAACGACTTTCCCTGTGTAACCCGACCCAAACCTCCTACCTTCCAACGACGACGACGACGACGACTACTGTCTTTATCTGGGTCAGTGTGTGCCTTTCAGAATGGGAATGGTACGAAGGGGATCCCCAAAACTTATTACCTAAACCTCTTCTTCCTCTTCTACTCCAATCTAACCTATGCAAATGAGGTAATTACAATCCGGAGCCAATTTAAAGGCAGTCAAAGTCACACCAAATATATTATTGAGACGTGTCCTCATCTTCGACTGACTAACAAGTGGCCAAGTAACATTGCCCGGTCAATAACATGCACAATAATTTACAAACTTTTGGATAACATTATTCATAGATTATTTATTGCATAATCCTTGGGTGGTAAAGAATCGCACAGCCCTTCATAAGATTTTGGCATCATTTTTTAAAAAGTTTTTGTTATCTTTTTATCTTATCGACGCTCTTATGAATTTTGTGATTAATTACATCCATTAGGGCTGAGGAGAGGATGGGATTTCATGGAGCTTGTGTTGTGGGGTTTGATGGAAGTTGTGTGAATGTGTCTGATAGCTTTGCAGCTGCTCTTTTCGATCTCTGCTTGCAGAGTTTATTCATAGATTATTTATTGCATAATTCTTGGGTGGCAAGGAATCGCACAGCCCTTCATAAGATTTTGGCATAATTTTTTAAAAAGTTTTTGTTATCTTTTTATCTTATCGACGCTCTTATGAATTTTGTGATTAATTACATCCATGAAATTTAATTAAATACGAATTAACTCAAGCTGTTTTTCATTCGGTGGTGTTTACGCGTCTGTATTAACACCGAACCCAAAGGTCCCGTCACGCCGCCGCGCGATGGACGCCTTCACATTTTCCTCCACTTCTCCTTTCATGGGTGCGTATCCCCATTCGTTTGTGCAAAATCCTAGAGAATTCATGGCACATTTCCATCCGTTTAACTTACAACTCCTTTCCCCCCTATTCCAAAGCATTGCGTCATCTATTACATTTTGTGCGAAAACTCAAGTCTCATAATCACTCTTGATAAACTTCATTAAGCAGACTAAATGCGGGGTCGAGGAAGGGCAATAACTCTTTCTGGAAATACATTAGATCTGGGTTCCTTCGTCCTTTGTATGGCGGCTACCGCTGGACGCAAAACGACGACGCTTGTTGCTATGCATGGGACTCAAATCCAAAATACCCTGACTTTCTCCACCCGAGTTCTTAATGTATGTTCGGAATCCGTGGATATAATGCAACAAACGCGTGAGTATTGATTTATTATCCTCAGAGTGATTCCCTGGCCCTCTGGCCTGCAATGCAGTGGTGGTGGTGCTTTGGGTATGAGTAAATGCAAATGTAGAAGAGAATGAAATGACATGGGGAGTTGGATTTGAGAGGGAAAAGCGGAAAAGGTGAAGGTGGGAAAGGGGAGTTCCAACTTCCAACTCGTTTTTCATAAGAGAAAGGAACAATAAATCAATTTATTTCGGAATGGTTTGGATTAGATTAAGTCCCGAGTTAATTAACCTTCAGCTTCCCGCCTTCCACAGCACAAGGGCTGGGGGAAGTCAGAAAGGGATTTTGAAGCACAGGGAGTAACAGTAGTGGATTGTTTTAAGTTTTAGAACATCAGCGTGCGAGTACAATGTACAATTTCCTAGCAAAAAACCTTTACACACTCCCAAGTTTTAGACGTAACGTGTTTTGCGTGGAAATCCTTGAGCTTTGCAGGCGATTCAATTTTCCTCCACAAAGTAAAATAATAGATCCCGAAAATACATTTTGAAAGCTAATTTTTTTCATATGAATCTAAAGACACGCCTTAATTTAAACACATACTTAAACGCTAGCATTTAATTTATACATTTAAAACCAAATACGTATTGAACCCAAGTTGGAATTTACAAATTATAAATTCGCAAACCAAACACCGACATGAAAGACTTCCAATTTTACATACGACAGACAATACGATTCAGATTCAACATATGTACTAATTAAAATTAAATCAAAAAAATGTATAACAATACGCTATAATCACCATATTAGCCTAGTACCGCAAATCGTAACAATAATATGTATATGATATTTCCATTAATATTAGAACTGGCATAAACCCTTTAAATATATTGTTAGAGCCCTTGACTTGCGGGGGGAGGAGGACGTGGATGGGGAGAAGAATATTTGGGGGAAAGTCTGATATTTCCATTAATATTAGAACTGGCATAAACCCTTTAAATATATTGTTAGAGCCCTTGACTTGCGGGGGGAGGAGGACGTGGATGGGGAGAAGAATATTTGGGGAAAAGTCCGAGCAAATAGTTTCCCCATTCTTAGTAGAGTCCAGGAGGAGTTTTACAACAAGAGATAGGAGTTGAGGCATTAGAAATAGCAATAAGTTTTAGGAGGAGCAACGTACATACATACCGAGGAAGAATACTTGGGTGTGGGTTAAATGTTTTTAAGAAATTCACAAATAGTTACTCCTTCGGAATGTTTCATTTCCAGGCCCAACCGATCCGACATTCTTTCCATCCACTCACTCACGAGTTAATACATATCTACATGGTTTTACACACGAACGAATGTACAGTAAGTAGTAGGGTACCGGATATACTTAAGGTTGATATTGAAAAAATGCGACGTTTACCCTTTGGACGAGACCAACCTAACACATCCATTACATACTTTTGACTAAAGGTCCGGTCCACTCATTCCCTCACGCACAGCCAGGCCCTTGGCCACTAAAGGGAAAATAGTGACCAAGGAATTTCTAACTTCCAACCCAAAAAATGCACACTTCATTTCACACGAGGACGACGGCGGGAGTCCGGGAAATTGTTTTGAGGGAGAAGAGATTCCAAACAATGGTAATATTGGAGAGGAGATGCCATGTACAAGTTTTCCACTTTCCTCCTTCCTCCGCGTCGTCTTTAATCAAACTTTTCACTTTTCCTTGTAAAAAAGCACTTCAAAACTTTGCCTGCCTTGAATTTCATTTCCTCCCGCCCTCCATGGCTATGTATGGGTATTTAATTTGACTGGATTTGTTTTCTTCCCGTTGAGTTCTTGGGTATTTATCCATGCAGTGGATTTTGGATTTAGTTCACACATAAGTGCACGCACAGCACAGAAACACTCACAAATGTACGCACACATACTGGAGGGACCAACATAAAATAATCATTTGAAAAGGTCAATGGTTGTACGTACGGCTCCCTTCAAGTCCAAAGTGCGTGGCTAGACGCACGTGCAATTAAAAAAAACGTGGAACGTGATGTCGATTTGGACAGGAGTCAATATTAGTGCAGTTCGGCGGGGAAGGACTTATTAATTATTTGTGAATTCGTCATCGTCACTGCACTCCCACTGCACTTTGGGGAAAAGCTTACACGCACTGGAAAGTTTAATGTGGTATTTTTGGTGAAGGAGGGTTGGTTCCAAGGGAAGTTTTAATGCATTTCCAATTCCAACGCTGACGTTTGAACTATCTATGATGGGTTGTGGGGAGGAATTGAAGATTCACGTGAGCGATGAAAAAGTTGAGTGATTTATGGAACAGGAGAATGGTTGCACAGTTGATGAATATCGTATGGAATTTGGAAGCGTAGTAAACAGAGAGGGGGGAGGAGGAGGCGGCTTCATTCCTCCGCTGAATCGCTGCAATTTTATCCCCTGAAAACAAACCGGACGCTGGAAAAACAGTCAAAGAAAAACACAGATTCCAATTTAATGCTCTGCTAAGTTTTCTGCTCCCATTGTAATAATTCAAATAACAATCACGTAACATAACAGGAAGAGTGGAGTAGTGGAATGTAGGTCAGGTCAAATTTTGGGCATGGAAAACTAAGAAATAGGACATCCATGCATGTTAGGTTCGGGTGGGTGAGGTTAATACAAATGGAAAAGGGAAATCGAGAGTAAAATCCCTCCCATTTACCTTGTGACACGTAGACATAGATAGATGCTGGATCTGCATTGGCAGTTTTACAAGTATAATTTCCTGAGTCGGAAATGCGGGCGTCACGAATGGTCAGTCTGGAATGGGTCTTGCTCCCAGGCTCCGTATGGACTGACACTTCACGGGAACTTCCATAGTTTATCATCCGCTCATTGTGGTACCAGAAGATGTACTCTGGTGGCTTCGGGCTCTGTACAGAAAAAAACATGACATCATTTTAAGTATAAATAAACACATGATATGTCAAAGGTCAAATGCAATCCACACATCCACCCTATCGGTTCTTTCTCTGAAATTCCAAGACAACCTACAGTACAAAATGACGGGGGGTAGTTTTCGTCGACAGAGACAGAGGGAAAGTTGTTCCTGAGTACTTTGCGGGCTACACAAAATATTGAAGAGCTTAGCTTAAGTTGTCGTTTGGGTTGGGTTTGTCAAATAATCTCCACAACACTTTCTTTACGTGTACTTTACAACTTTACAACCGAAGATGTTCCGGTGCGTGTTTCGTATTTCCCGCGGGAGCCATTGACCGGATCATAGGCTGCCACGTAGGATTCTCCTGGAGGTGCTGTACCGTACCCTACCCTCCATCCAATGACATCCAACAATGACAGTCCCACTCATTACAAGTTGACTCTTGGATGAAATTGCAATTTTGAAACTAGATTACGTTTTATAGATGTCATGCCTCCGATTTCGCACATGACATGACTTTCCTACGTACACACGCACGGGACGTCCGGAAAATTATGACCTGGATTTAAAACTTGGAAGAAAAACACATCGGAGCTCCAGGGACAATCCTAATGATTCCATTAGCATTTTAGCTTCTCCGATTGCAAAAACAAAGTAGGGTGATTGGAAAGCTATGCTATATTCCGGAGGCCAACATATAACTCATATCAAAATCGGAGAATTGATTTCACATTGGGAATTTTTATCAGTATGGAAAATGGCTGGGAAATTCTATTTCCCACTTCACGCACGGAGACAATTAAGAATTTCCTTGAGCTTACAAAATCCGCTCTGCCACCCCCAGGCAAATCGCGACAACTTAAAACGATTTTCATAATCCTCCATCATAAATAATCCCCCCCGAAAACTGAATCTAGGCGGCTCAGCAATTTTGAAACAATTAACGTTGTCGTAATTAACACTGGGGGTGACACTGATGGGAAGTAATTGGTTCCTTGGGAATTGGAGGGTTCCTTGCCCAGCACATTATATTTGAGAAAATTAAGTGTAACCCAAAGTAAAATGTTTTCCTTACCTTTTCTATTATACAGACTAGATTGATATTACTCCCTTGCTCCACATGGTACTCTCCGTTCCCCAAAATAAAGGCTTCTGGTATGGCGACGTGGAGATGTACTAAATTTGAAACAATCCCAGTCCCCGTTGAAACCTGGTGAAGAGAAACACAGAAGAAACAGTTAAGAAAAATCCAATAAATAATTCCAAATTGCTGTTCCCCGTTGCTATTGGGGGGTCGTAAAAAACTCGAATTCCCCGCCTTTTCCCTGGGTCAGCCGAAATTGAGATAATTGATATTTTATCGTGTGTGTACACGAGGGTGGGAAGTCCACTACACTACGTGGACTGTAAAAAAACAGTAGTAATAGTCCTTCGACTTCGCCTTGTACTTTGTTCAATAAAAAACCAAAAGGGAATCAAGAATTTCCTCCGTCGTCCGTCGTCAATCGATACGTCAATTAACACTGGCGGGCTTTCGGACCCCCGCGAGATCTCAAAATATCCATTGAAGGGTGAGCCAAGGATTCCTTGGGAAAGAAGAAAATCAAATTAAGAGTTGTGACTGTTGTGAGACCTCCATTTCCGTTACTTTCGAACGCACAATAGTCCAGGAGTAAGTAAAGTAAAAGTAACGGTTCCTTCAACTCAATGCAATCCCAGTCCCGAGGATACCCGGAATCGGGTAACCGTATATCCGCTCCTGATCCGTCCGTTAGTAACGCCAACGCCACTGCACTGCCCTGTTTGGGAATTCGAATTCATGGCAAAGGAGAAAGAAACCCAAATGCAATGCAATCCAACCAATCCTGTGTTTTCACATCCGATCCAACCAAGCCAACCGCCAACAGATCCTATTTCGGCAATCTCAATCATGAAAGGAAATAAAAATCCATCCATCCGATCCCTTCCCGCGTCCGGGCCTTCCCTCCAAAATGAATTTTTTTGCACACTCAAAGCTTCCCCGGACTCGGAAACTCTGATTTTATTCCATTTTCCTTGGGCCGGAGTTGTAAAACTCCCAAAATCCCTTTCCGTGGTCTTTAAAAATCCCACAAATGGGTACTGGAAGTACGGAGGAGCAAGTGCTATTAAAACAAAGGATGACTACGGACTTACGCATGCAGAGCAATACAATGTTTTTTAACTTGGTAATGTATTCATGTAAGTGGCCAACGGCCTCGTTTGTCCTCCTCTCCGAGTAAATCCAGCTAATGTGATTTTCAGCTCCTTCATAACATCATCTTCCGCCATTTCGAAACTCCAACGCCGAGTACCCCCAAACCCACGCCACGCAATGCAATCAAATAAAACCCAGTTGAATTTCCAACCCACGAATTTTGTGGTTTTAAGTAGCCAACCCCTTTGGCGGAAAGAAAAGCGAAAAGGAATCATAATGAGAAGATCACTGCTCCCGACTTCGACTCCAAAGGGGCCACCATACCGAAACCGGGAAACGAGGATTTCCTACGTAATGCAATGCAATGCTATGCTGGGTGAAGGAAATTTTTGAGCCGGCAAATTTCGGAAGGGTGGTAGGACCAAGACCAAAACATTTATTTTTAGGAGGAGGAAAAATTGCCACTTGTGAGGTTCCGTTGAAGAGGGCCTGGCCTGCCTGGGCACTTTAAAATTCTCACATTCCCATTCACATTTCACAAAGCTGTAACTTACGAGAGGCTGGAAAACGATGGAATAAAGCACCCAAACTCATATGTACTTTTCGGCTGGAGGACCATACCCGTTACTAGGTACTGGCAGTACATTTACTGTATGCTGTGCTGTGTTCCATATAATCTGGAAGTACCAACATGAGATTCTCAAACGATCCACTTTTCTCCCCACAGTTTTCCCTCCTTCTCCTTTTTCCGAACCCAGAATACAGAGTTCCCTATAAATAACAAAGTGGACGGGGAAATGTTGTAATAATATCATGAAGCAGAGGAGCATGGGAATTTCAGGCGTTGGTCTACTGGGAAATATGTGCCGTTTGCCGTTGTCTGACTTCCGTGTGCGTTTACCCGCCTCCCGCTAACTCCCGTCTTCGTCGTCGTCGTCTGTCCGTCTAATGTCCGAATCCAAAAGATGAGCACATAATCCACTAACACAACGCATTAGAATTTCCGTAGGATCCCTAATGCTAAGCTGGGGGCCCATGGCCATAGTCATAATCATCAGGTCAGATATTTCCCGTATGTATGTAGTACCTACAAAAAGGGGAAGTAAAAAGTGCCCATAGGCTTTACCAGGGTTCAAATTCCGCACTGCAGAATGACGCGCTGTGTTGTGGAGTCCTCCAAAGTGCAAAGAGTTGGAATTTTAACGTACGTAGACTCTACCGTTCGCCCCGAGTGGCTCTGGTAAACAAGATCAGTTGGCTTTCCCTATTGCTAGTCCGTATTGCTAGTCCGTAGCCCCATTCTCCTGTTTACTAAGTACACATCAACATCATCCCCATTCCCTGTGTTGTGGCTTGTTCATATTTGTCTCCAGTGTATTTACTCAGGGAACATACATACATACATAGGAAAAGTTGTTCGGTTGGAACGATGTTGGTAGCGGACAACGTAACGTGTCGTGTCACGAGGAAATGTTACCTGGTTGAAAATAAAGTCCCATCTTTCCCTGACCTATAAATCCTGTAATACCACTGCACCACCACCTTCGCAAAAAAACGGACTCAGCCGTAAGGTTGAAATCGATGCCTTTCCCTTAAAGAATCTTGTTCAATTTGTAAAAGGTGGAATCAACAAGATCAATACGAAAACCAGGGAGGAAAAGACAAAGCAAATTGCACGTTGCGGCCGACTTACTGCGCCATGCGTGCATGCATGTTCCACGTCGACGCCGCCAACGCCCCCCAAATTAAATTAAATTTTATTGTCGAAATTTGTTGTCCTTGTCTAGGAAATTTGCTAAGCTGGCGAGATAAAGGTCCTATTGTCTATTGGTACAATGTCATGTACGTGTGGTGTGGCAGGCCAGGCCATGCATGGTATTGAATTGAAATAATTTTGAGCTACTGCTACTGCTGGATAACTGGATTGAAAATTGGGACGGGAGGTGAATTCTGTTGTTGGCTCGCCTGCCATACGTTACGCTACGTTGAGAAACATAAATTAATTAAACGCTTGATGTTCCGCCTGATGAATTTCCGGGACTAATAATTCAAAGCAAAAGGGATGGACTACTGTGTTGGTTGGCTTTCACTCAAACGCCATCCTAGTTCCATCAGCCGTCGCGTCGTGCAAATAAATGGATGGACGGATGGGAAAGGGCTACAATTAGAACCCTTTTCAAAATGATGATTACCACACTCGGCTACAGCCTAACGCTACGTGTCACAACTCACTTTCCGTTTTAATTTCATCCTGTCGACCGTACACATTATTACGTACGTACGCAGTCCGCATGAGGGAAAAAGTGCTGGACGCTGGGCTGGGATTTTGCAATGGAATGGATGGGGATGGTTGACAGGAATTGGAATTGCTACTCAACAAGGCGGGATATGCTGACATTATAATTATTTAAATTACTTGGAGTGTGTCAATTAAATTTCTTGTAAATGACATGAAATTTTCCGGTGGACTTCGTTTTTATGACTGTGAGCTACTGGGCTAACCACACTACACTGCAACGCAACGGGATACGATACAAGCCGCACTATTCCAGGAAGTCATTTTATCTGTAATTGTGGATAATAAACAAAAACTTTTGTGGGTAAAAACTACGAAAAAAGTTTATATTTATTGCCGAATAATTTTTGAATATTTTGTTGGGGATGTCAGATGATACGGGAGTGGCATTGGGGAAGATAAGAACTTAAGGAGTTTATGTTGCGTTGCACACACTCGATTGGTCGAATTTTCCGAGAAGTTGGAAGTAGACTCTAGTTACACACTTTGGAAATTATTGGGCTGGACGTGGTTCCAAGATTTTTGTCATGGTGGAATATCTATTCACATTCACGGACCTTACAACCCAGTGAGCACATTTCACGCAAAAAACCCTCTAAGCCTCTTAAAAAATGTAAAATAATATATATTATTCTCAATATAACAGTAGGTGACTGGCAGTAATTGAAATGGAGTGTAGCAAAATGTGTGTTAATAAATTAAAACTAGTTGTTTGCAATAGAGCGGTTCCGAATTTTTGCAGTCTAGTCATGTGAAATATTCACCGTGTCATTGGATGCACTCTGTTCAATTCCCTAATGGGCAGGATGGTCTGGCCTAACTTTTGCGAAGCACTCCATCGATCCAAAATTACAATCTGCATGCTTCTCAGGATCATCATTAGTCGCGTCCCATCTGAGATTAATCGTTAAACACGGCAGGAAGGAGAAATGAAGAAATATTGCCTTTAGCCAACACAATGTGACGAAAGGCGTGTCATTCAAAACTGCGTGCTTGTTTTGGTTTGTTTTTGCTAAAGGATGGCAAATCAAGCTCACTCCGTAAATGCAAGGTTTAATTTGAAAAAACATTCGCTTTATCTAGCTAGGTAAAATTAAGATACCCTCCCATTAAATAGAAATTGTCAATCGGGAGTAAAGTAAAATCCAATGGTGAATTATTAAAAGAGTAAAATCCTACAACTTGTGAAATGTTTGAGTGATTATGACACACGGCACAGTTCGGATGGAAAAGTTCATTAGAATTAAAAACTTTTTGAAGCCCCATGCCGCATTGCCATGCCCTGCTGACCGGATGCCATTCAAATCAAGGAGAAGTTGTGTGAGAAAATCTCCCAACTAATATCCTGCCTGAATCGGTTAAAATCCTATATTCAGCTTACGAGTAAATGGACTACTAATGTAAGCAAAGTCAGCGAAAAGGAAGGAAAACTTTCTTTTTTGGCAGTCGTCGTTCTTTCGACAAGGGAACATAATGAGTAAGTTTCTCGGCAGCGGGCGGTATAGAAATCAGGGGAACGCAATGGAGTTGAATGGGCATCAAGCCTTTCAATTTGCATACAACATTTGCCAAATAAAATGCAGGGGATGAGGGGTTCTAAAATGAGGGGGGAGCTGTCACTGTTTCGAAAAGGCAACCCTTAATCACTTCCCTTCAACCCATCTATACTGGGACCTCAAGAAAGGGAAACTACAGGTTGCAAATTTGAAAGTCACCTTCAAGGCTGGACAAGGCAAGGAAGGGTGGGGATATTCAAAGAAAAGTTTTGTTGGATCCCAGCTCAAAAGCAAGTTAGTTTTCCGCGTCCAACTCAGACCGTTCGTATCGTGTGCTGTGCTTTAAAGTAAACTTCTTTTCTTCTCCCACCTTCATTCAGGGTTTCTCCTCATCGCGTCTCCTGGAGTTTAGTGGGGAATGAAGTTCTCCCCGTGAAAAAAAAGTTTTTTTTTCTACTCGCGAGTACATCACGAACTTATGTCCCATGGCAAAGCATACAGCCAGCCCCTTTTTCTCCAAGACTGACCTTATTTCTTTTCGGGTTCTTTATTGGAACAATAGGGAACCCTATGCATGAGGCATGACACCCCTCAATCTTTTTTTCTACGTACAATGAAGCCCTACCTTTTTGTGCAAATATCATTTAATTCTCTCTGCATGTCCACTCCTTCCATTCGCGTGATGGGAAATTCAGTGCGAAAACGTTATTGTTCGATTCCAAGAAAAATAATAGTACAAGTCCGAATGGAAGCAGGGGGCGGAGTGACCTTGTTCCCTTCCCGATCACATTGGCTTCAAACATGCAGGGTGGGGAATGGGAACTCATAAGAATGTGCAAATAAATCATTCATTTAATCATCATCAAATTCCCGTCCGTTTTTGCACATATGGGAAAGCTTTTGTTATGAATTTCTCTGGAACTCATGTGAACCAGAGTGCANTGTGCAAATAAATCATTCATTTAATCATCATCAAATTCCCGTCCGTTTTTGCACATATGGGAAAGCTTTTGTTATGAATTTCTCTGGAACTCATGTGAACCAGAGTGCAAATCTCACCATTTCGCAAAAGCAAAAGCAATATCCCAAAGTAAATTAAATTTACTGTACATGTCAAAAATTCGCAAATCTGAATGCATAAGGTGGAAAAGCCATTACGAAATAATTCATGTTATGACGACGAATCCTTCAAATTCAAATTCTTTTTGAAATTCTCCTCCTTCAGCCCTCGCATCTGTAAAGATGTTGTTAGATTTCATGCAATTTATCCAACAACTAAACTCCTACTTTGTATTCGAGTCTTGAAGCACTCTGCCACACTTATTATATTCCGAGGCTAACCTGGTTTTCCTCCCAAAGGGAACTGCATTTGCATTACATTTATTTTCCCTATACATGTTCGTACATATGCAAAAGATTTGGTTTTGAAGAGGAGACCCCAGAAGCCAGTAAAGTCCCCGCTTTGTACACGTACGCACTTCTACATCCTACATTTGCATGGACTGAATGGAGGAAAGCAACAAAGTACCGTGTAGTGTTCCCCACTCATACATATATTTATGTGCCCTCGCCGCATTCGCTTTTCGACTAAAAAATTTAATGTACTTCTACATCCCACATTTGCATGGACTGAATGGAGGAAAGCAACAAAGTACCGTGTAGTGTTCCCCACTCATACATATATTTATGTGCCCTCGCCGCATTCGCTTTTCGACTAAAAAATTTAAAATTTCCCTTCCTTCCTACCGAAACACGGACGGCACTTGGTTGGAATACAGAGGAGAATTTCCATGTTCTTCTCGTCGTGCGTTACGCGTACGCTACGCATTATGCGTATGTTGTATAACGGAAGTTTGAGTAACAAGATGCTGTTTAACTATATCGAGGTTAAGAACCACCAGGAGGTGTGTGGCCTTTTCCTTTTGAGTGTGAGGATGAGAAAATCTTGAAAGCATGATTTTTAATCGCAAATTAAGGGATGACGCTCGCTCCTGTTTGTCCTCCGGCTAATCCGCATCCTCTTTGTTATTACATGCGTAAACTCAGTAAACGTACGTAAGCAATCAAAGCTTATGTGAACAACAGCTTACACTGTGGAGTAAACTGACTTTGGTTGACGTGGACTACGAAACTGTACAATAAGATTTGAATTCTACAGCAAGAAAATTAAATGCAGTTTGACGTTTAATCTTATGCAACTTGTACCTCAGTTTTCCCATTCGGTTTCAGCATGAAACTTGTTATTTTGGCTACAACGTCATGCGTCACCATATAAAAGCGAAGGAAAGAATGGCCCATCTATACCAAATTTAGTTGGACAAAGAAAAAATAAAATTTGAAATGGCGGCGTTCAATATTATAAGAATTGGGCAGGCGACAATTACTTGGAATAATGCGTGTAGGTCAATTCGACGAAGGCCACATCCGCCAAGGAGACGGATGTAATTTCCTCCCTCACTGTAAACATATTCCTTCCACTTAAATCAAGGAAATGGGACTCCTGGAATAAACGAACGTAACAAAACACACATTACATACCTGACATTCGTAGCTGCCATTGTCCCTCTGTTGAACGTATTTGATTTGAAGGGTCCACTCATCTGAACCATCAGCATGAAGCACATGGAATCGCTCATCATTGGAAAATGTCGTCTTTCCAGTTGTCAAGATATGCCAGTCTCGTCGTCGGTACCAAGAGATCTGGAAACAAGAGTACGTTTACGTTGTATTGGGTACAAAAATATCCCAGTTGATCCAATATGGATAGGATTTTCTCCCTGCTTGTACCATCCAAAATGTAGTTCATTCTTCCCGCCTTTCCACACGCATCTTTTACCTAGAGCCGAATTCGAAGGAAGTAGGTAGGTATGGCACGTGAGCAAGAATCGTACGTTATGTTACAAGAAATACTCCAACCAAGAAGTGAGTTGGGTCTATCTCTTTTCTTCTATCTGGCTCAAGATTTGGGGAATCGATTGAGTTTATTCTCCAGGCTCCTCTCATCCTTTTCGTACATAGAGGCTCGTTTTTAGACTATAGGCCAGACAAGAGCACAAGAAAAATGGCAACATACAATGTATTTAAAGCGCATATATCATCCACTTATACAAGTTAGGACTAGGACTGGGAGAAGGACGGAACATTACAAACGGAAGTCAGGATAATCAAATCGAAATTCAAATTAAATTGACTTTGGGTATAAGGAGGACGGGGGCTTCCATTGTGGAAAGTGAAATGAGTTTTCATTTGACTACTTTCCCATTCGCCAATTCCATTTCCTGTTATGAATTTAGCACACGGGGGACTCCCTTGCCATGCATATTCCACATGTACTTTTACATTTATACAACACAGGGCTAGCCCAAGGCAAGGGGAGAAAGGATGCTGGGTCTGAAGATGGATATTCTATGTATGCGTCGGATGCGGAAGCGGTCGGACGGACGACAAATAATTGCAATCAAAATTTAAAAAATTCTCAACCGCAACTCGCCTCCATTCAAAGAAATGAAATTTCATTATATGAGGAGGTATGGAGCCAAATTTACAATGTGCCATGGACGTGCTTCGTGTTTAAATGGAATACAGCCCTTTGGGTTTTCTCGACGGGAAGGGAGGATATCTTTCACTTTTTTATTCCGTCCGTCTGCAAAATTTGAGGATCCATAATGAAAGTAGGCGTACGCCGTAGGTGTATTAATACGTATGAGTGTTTGAACTCTGCAGTACTGTATACGCTAGAAGCAAAAAAAAATCTTTAAATAAAATAACGAAACCAGAAACCACCACCGCACCGCAGCGCAGCGCAGGCACGCGAACCCCAAGCAAAGGATTCCATTATTTTAAATCTGAGCCAAGAGAAGAGGAAAATAATAAATGTAAACATTCCAATTCATGGAGAAGACTTTAAAAAAAATAAAACAAGTTAAAGGAAAATAAAGGAGGAAAACTTACGGATCTTTCCCCCAGGTTTCGAACTTTGCAGCGGAGGAAGGCCGTGTCCCCAAGGGGAACTGTGACGTTGACATTTGTGTTATTATCGAATGGACTTTCCGCTAGTTTTTGTAGTTGTTCAAAACTAGCGTACTGTTGATTCGTTGGCATACCTGCATCGTTCTCCCAGATTTGTCGCCCGTTCACATGTTGCAGTAAACCTGGAATTCAAAATAAACGGGGATTGATTGATCAGATTTTAGTCATTTGAAGAAAGGATTTGAAGCCAATCAAATTTTTTAATTTTTAATTTAATAAAGTTGCAGGCATTGAATAGGTGTGTGCACTCATAGCCGATCATGTGTCGATTGTTCAGCATCTAACAGTATTTCAAAGGTCAATTTTTGCCCAATTATAAAATGTTCAACCCAATTCCATGAATCAATCCGATCCATTATTGCATTCGACAAAAATTTCACATCCATTTCTTTAAATTTCAAACAACTCAAGGGTTCTGACCCTCTGACCCCAGACCAGAAGGGTTGACGACGGCACAATTCCGGGTACTTTTCCCAAATTCTTCGCGAATCAAATGAATATTTTGTGAGGATTGTAAAACCACATCAATAATTCCCGTAAAGTACCGCACAAAGGATGTGACAAAAGGAAGAAAACCCAAGCGCTCGTGAAAATGGGGGCACGGGAGTAATGGCGTAAAACTTAATGACCATAAAAAATGGCGCAATTTATTTATTTAATGTAGTGTCTTTTTCCTCTTATTTTTGGAGGAGTAAATTGGGTCATTCAAGGTAGGCAAGACTAAAGACAACCGACGTAACGTACGTACGTAGTACATTCCAGTAAAGTACGCGGTCAGGGATACGATCAATGCAACGTTTCCTTTCTTCCTGGTCCTAAAACGACTTTGTCTATCCCCAAACCGTATACCCGACGTCACCCTCCACTAGTTACCCGGAAATCCCTAGCAGTCTTCCGATGTCATTTCCACAAATTTATTATTATTTCAAATATTGCATGTTTGGGGATGAAGTCCTTGGAAAAGCCGCCACCGGCATAGCCATAAGGCAAACCAGCCTAGGCCAGGCTGCTTGTGCGATGCGATGGCACAACAGTGAAAGAATGAAATTGAATATCTGTCTTCCGAAGAAATGAAAACAAAGTTCAGTTTAAAAATATGAACAAACAAAATACAGGGCTTGGGCCTGGATCAGGAAATGGAACTCCTCGCTCCGCATGTTCATTTTTTGTACGTCTCCGGGAGAAATTTTATATCCTTCAGAAAGTAATAATGCCAAGTAATGAAATGCGATCCCTTTTCCTTTCCCTTTCTTAGGGCATGTGGCCCGGCTTCCTCCAAACAAAAACATACTGTTGTTGTTTAAAAGAATGAAGAAAGTCAGTCAAGTCAGCCTACTCGTGTCCCAAAAGATGATTGAAAATACGGGGAAAATACTATCAGTGTGCCTATTGCCTACCTACATTGTATGTACATAAGACACTGCGTACTTCATACTAAAAGTACAAATTTCTTAAACATAAATCCCATCTCCATGCCCTACAAGGAAAGGACTACGATGAATATCATATGTCCAAAATTGAAGTTTAAAAAAATAGTAATTGGGACTAGTCTCAACTGACTGCACAACTGTCGTCGTTTACATAACCCAGATATGTCAAATTTGCATATTGCACTTGTATTATTGAGCATGCATAATTCCTTATGAAGAAGTCCCTGACTCCGGATGATGGATCAAAGAAAATGAGGACAGAACTGGAAAGGAAACTGAAAGCCTTCTTCCTCGTCAGCATTTTAGTATTAAAATATTCTGTAATTATGTTAAAAAGGCTTTCTTTAGGCCCTCACAGAAAGTAAGTGCATTTTTGGCCTCCGGCCCGCATGACAAAATACCTTCCTTAATCCACTACCCTACCCATCCACTCCAAAATACGTAGACAGATATCCATTCCCACCCAGACTTTACAAGGAGGAATTATTTGCCTTTTCCAATTCAACATTTACATTTAATGCCAATGGCCATGACCACAGCTTCCGTTCCGTTTAGGAAAATCCAATTTGTGTTTTATCCCCCCTAGCATTACATGCCGATGGCTTTGACCAAAAAAATTCTAAACGGGGGGAAAGTCCGAAGGCCACCAAAATGAGATCCTACCAAACCACACATTATGTCCAACAAGGAATACGACTACGAGACATCCTGCCCGTCCTATTTTATTAATGTGTCCGTCCAATACTGGCTGGTTTGGATGGAACTACGTACGTACGTAACGTGCAAAGACTGGAATCTCCTCCGGACTTCCCACCACACTAATTGTGGTCTCGGGAAAGGAAAACAGGATGGCGGGTTGTGGACAGGAGAATGAGAGTTACGTAAAGCTGAAGCAATTCCCATTAGACAACACAACAGAACTCAACTACCAACTGACATACATTCATTCAATTCCATGCATGCATCCCCAATCCAATGGAGGATGAGGAAATCTCACAGAGCCAGCTAACCCATCCCACTCAAATTTTACGAAATGAGAATAGTGAATGAGGGGGGAAATGGTGAATGTAGGTAATGTAATAATGTTCGGCTCGATGCCAATGCCAGGCAAAAGGGAAAAGGCTTGGCTCCCAAATTTGTTGAAATTTCCTTGCCAGTTCAAATAGAAAGTGGGTGTGTAGTGTGTGTGGAGAATACAGGGAGGAGATGCGATCTGTACTAAAGCTCCTTTCCTGTCCTCAACGCTCAACGCCAGTATTTCACTACCAAGTCATTCCTAGTAAAGTACGGCGTCTATTGCATCCTATTCATATTATCAATGCATTTGCCTTAAATGTGTATGTGCTCTCTCCACTTCACTCTCCGAGGAAAAGCATTATTCTTCCTTTTGTTGCCAGCCTGTCTTTCCTCCTTTCCCTCCCACCCAAAACCTAAACTTTCACTTTGTGTCCACGACGGGTGCAGTCTTTCTGCTTGTGTTTCTATATTAAGCATTCAATTGGTCATAGGGTTTTTACTTCTACCTGGCTTTGCTCTATCTGCAATGCCAACCTACTATCAAATCAAGATCCACTGAAAAACTACCCATCCAGGAGAACTATATTAATAGTATGTTTATTTAATTAAATTAATATTATACTGTTCGGCTCTAATACTTTTTCGGAATTTCGTTTTCAAGACTAAACCGTACCGTTCTTCAAATTATACAGAAGCCCCAGTTGAAATACTTTGCACTTTGTTTTGCGTGGTTGCATGCAACGAGGTAAGATTACAAGACCATCTTTTTTAAAACATCTGATCAAAACTTGGTGTAACCACATTCTTTCAGAATTGAGATGAAACGCGCAGATTCACAAACTCTATTCATGTTTTAGTTATTTAAATAAATAAAACAATAGTTGCCCGACCTCTATGCATGCACATTTCATATAAAATTAAGTTAAAAAATATGATTGTCTATATTTCTAAAATACAAATATACCCAAGGTCTCAAAACCTGACTACGTGTTCGTATGCGCTTATGCACAGCAATCCCCTCCGATTCATTCCCTTCCAAACCCCGAATCCCTATTTTCCTCCTCAAGTGACAGCTGAAGACGACGCCTTATCTCCTTCTAACAGAGGAATTGAGAAAGCATTTACATCCTGCCATCCTCTTCGTCTTTACGGGGAATACAATGGGTTCCTCTTTCCCAGACATGCCTCCACCGCACTGCCTGCTCCTGAACACACTCATTAGGTATTCATTCACAAATAGCTCATGGAATCCATTGGATAGGAGGCGGGATAGTTCAATGCGGAAACCCCTAACACATTAGCAAAGTCATTGATTAATCATTTGCACTCATGCATTGCATTGGAATTGGACTTGTGTTCCTTCCTTCGTCAATATGGCACGGGTCTCCTGGCTCGGCGGCTATGGTGGGGAGGGGCATTGTTTGCACAGGAGTTAATTCCATGTATTTTCCTTCCCGCCGCCGCTAAGGCAAGGTAAGACCTTTGTTTTTGTATGGCCAGGAAAGGAAAGGAATGAAAAATTAAATATTTATTAAATGACCCTGCATGACTAAAAAGAAATGGGAGTGACACGGAGTAGAACACGCCAAGTGTTTGCTCAGCTCTCATTCCTCTCAATTGGGTCAGTGATACGGACAATGAAAACATTCAGGGGACATTTGACTTCAATTTCAGAAGGGGGGAAATGGTGAATTATACAAATGTATTGGGGATCTTATTGTGTGCTAGTGACCTTATTGACTAGGGTGTTTTTTCATGACATTTTGTTTCATTTTGTTTTGTTTTTAGATCATGAAAGGTAAACTCCGTTCAAACAATTGAATTAAAACGTAGGAAGTAAAAATTTATATCAAGGTTCTGTATTCTAGTCGCTTTTGAATATGTGACCCTGGTGTTCTCCAATGTGTAAATCAAATGAATTAAATTGTTAATTTAAATTCAGTGTGGATTATTCCAAGTCTTCGTATTCGTGTTCCTCGTAAGTATGTCAAATCGAATCCTCCCGAGCTGGAACAAGTTCACAAATGCTCCGTCTGACTGCACAGTGCAAAGGAGAGAAGCAACCAGGGCACTAAACAGACTGATTCAAATTCATGAAGCCATTTTCATCCCACGGAAAATCACACATTTCCTAAATTAATGAACCAATCCAAATTAGTAGTTGGAAGCCTCCAGCACCAACACCTTCCTTCCGGCTCTTTTTGTTCTGTTTTACGAAGTAAGTCAATGGATTTCCTGACTAATACAACGACATGACACAACGGCTTGGCACCATGGGAAAAACAACTATGAGCTTGGAAGTACAATATGATGCCTAAAAAGCTTCGTCATCGACGGCGGCATGAAAGGGGCCTAAATGTGTGTGTGTCAAACCCTACAATATACCAGAAAGTTTGAATAACAATAGTTACATAAAGTTTTTTAATATTAACATTGAGCCATAAGGTATGGTTATATTGTGATTAATATCTTGCACTACTTGTAGGAATTCTTTTCCTACCCGTGTATCAAGTTGACTGTTATTTGTCTAGAAATGCGACAACAAAATTACGAATTGTATGCTAGTTTTGTAAAGTACGTATTAATTCTAAATATTTGGTCTGGAACGAAAACAGAAGCCGTAGTATTATAGACACAAAGCAGGAGATTCATTGCCTTATCGAAATCGATACGTACACGGCACGTCGTGTACGTGTACTCGAATTGGGGGAAAACGAGTTTGGAAGGAACCTATTTTTACCTGACATTTATTTTAAAGATTCTTGAATTTAATGCATGACTTGAAAGGGCGCATTCACACGATGCAGTAAATTAAAGTTAAAAAATCATAAAATAAATAGTGCACAACAAACATAAAGTTTGTTGTCTGTCTCCGTTAATGTTGACCCTCTAATAGTAATCTACTATATTAAAATAGCATTTAGAATACTAAAATCATTCCCATTACGAGTGCGGTATTTCCTAACTTGAAGTTTTCTGCCTACAGCCCACACCTGAGGGGTTGTGTCATTAGCTTAATTTCTATTCCCAACGTTGACACATTAAGAATCATTCCGCCGCACCGCACACGACCCAAGAGGAATCCTCCTGTTGACAAGTAGCACGGCATGGCACGTCACGGGTGGAACTAATTTGAATCTGGTGGTCCAATAAGAGGGAAAAGGAGGAGTGATGGTCGGAGGGGATTAAATGGTCGTCCCCTAGTGCGGGTGATGGTGGGTGAAGAGGGATGGTTGGATTAAGGATCCTCAGACGACGTAATCATTTTATTATTGACAAAGGAGAAAGGACATTTCTAATTAGTTCTTCCTTTTCCTCACATTACTCCTTGAGGATAGAACGACGGCGTGGTGTGGTGTGGCCCAGCTCAAAGAATGGTAGGGAAAGAGGACTTTTGGAGAAGACATGGTCCTCGTACGTGCCATCAAACTGGGACTAACGAAAAGGAACAAACGGGGAGTACTTGGGAGCACATGGCAAAAGACGACACCGACACACACACGAATGCCTTACTCAGCGTACGCATCTCATACGGCGGGTATGGCGGGTAAGACGCGGCGGGCTAAGTGTCTCCTAGTTTCTTCATCTCTCTCTCCCCATAAAATTTAGTTCCTATCCAATACATAAAGATTCCGGTCACAGGCCTTTAGCAGAGTGTGAATTCCCCCAAGGGATCACCCTACATACTCCCCGCTTTTATTCACTTACAATCCAATGCTTTCCCCTCAAGAAGTTTGACTTCCAAAAAAATTATATTGCTTCATTGCAAGTTTGGGCGAGAAGGGCGGGGAACCAGCCGTGCCGATTGTCAAATTTTGTAGGAAGGGGATGATAAAATAATGTTAAAACTTCAACCATTTGATTTGAGACATGCAGTTTTTAACTATTTATGTATTGAATACTGGCAGCATAATATCTGATAGATTTTTGTAACCTTATATGAAGAATTTAATGAGTTGCTTAAATTCCATGTATAATTTGCTAAAAATGCAATGTATTTATTGTACTATCTCAAGGTTTTATCATGTTCTTTTAGCCTACAAGTCAATTTTCTAAATTGGAATTTGTTTCCACTTCTCAAACACCGCACGAGTCTTGCCCGGAGTATTTTGTATCCGTTCGAGGGCAAAATCTACAAATAAAGCTGAGTAGAAAATGAGAGAGGAAATTCTTGTGTTTAGAACGACGGATGCATCGCGTCGTAGAAACTTGAACTTGACGGGTACGAGAAATATGAAAAATATGAAACTAATAGGATTAAAAGTGGATTTTGAGACAAAGAGAAAGAAGAGACTGTGTTTTTTTGTTTGTGATATATTATTTTACTCTTACCTTGATTAGCTGCGAGGAGGAGAAGGAGACATTGAATGGCAAGAACAGAGTTGAACTTTGGACTGGATTTAATGCGAAGTGGATGAGGGAGAGTGAAGGAGTAATCCATATCTTTTTCCCCAGCCAAACTCCCAAGGAACCCTTCCGTCGTCTTCAATGTTAATCCACTTCTCTCCAAGAAAAACCTCTTCACCCAAATGAACGCTTCCCTTTTCAAACCTCTTTTAGTTCCTCCACTTCTCCGTCTTCCTACAAAAGAACAGTCCTTGTAATTCAGTATAAAAATTAATTAAAGTCGGATTTGTAAACGACATTCAATTCACTGCGCACGTTACGTACGCACAAATCCCTTGCCGTGCCGTGCTGTGCTGTGCCGCGCCGTGCGGTAGCTTCTTTCAAAAACCAAACCAGGATTAGTTTCCCTTGCAAAAATCTAATGCATAGGCAGGGAGGGAAGCAGTCGGATGTAGAGGATTAAAAAAGAGAAGAGGATTCATTACTACTCAACTAAAAGAAAAGTTCGTCATCTGAAATCAGAGTTTCATACACACATTCTTTATCCAACTAGTTTGGAATCATGTAATTGGATGTGGGAGGACCCAAGCACAACTATGCGAGTCCTTTGAATTTGAACATCTTGAATTTGGTCTAAGGATTATGCTTGTAGCTAAGGAACAACGGCAGACATGGAATGAAATCAGCCAGCTTATTAATATGTAGACCAAAAAAAAATGAAAGCTTCCTTGAAATTTGATGAAGGTTTTTATTATGGAGTGTAAACTGTGCAATGTGAGTATTTTAGCATATTGAATCAAATAGGCATTGCCTATATTAATATGTTGCATTAGAATCATTAAAAAAACAAAATATGTTTTGCCGTCACACATTCTTGCTTTTCAAATTTTTGGATGTGCGTTTGCAAATATATATTGTGAGGTTTGACAAAACACCTGTTGAGTAATTTAAAAGAGTTTGTGATACAACATTTAAGCCTCAGGTTTGATTTGAGCGATTCTTGAAGACAACGTTGTTTGCAAATGCTTTATTTTTATATTGTCTCTTGAATAAAACAATGGAACCAATTCTGACTAACCAGAACCCACACCGTCCAAATGAATTTTTTGAAATGTTGATGATTTATTTATTTAGTTTTGATCCGTCCGTACCAAAAATGTGGGGAATGGGTGAGTGGGTTGTTTCAATTCCCTCCTTGCAAAAATTCAGGAGCCGAATCCCATAAACTACAAGATTTTGGTTTTAGTGACTGTAATAAATGTAAGAAGACGAAGTTGGAGAAATGAAAATTCACAACTGCACTGCACTGGAACACTACTGCTTTGACTACAATTCCCTGCCAAGGAATGGGTTGGAATCACATGGAGGAACTTAATCCAGCTTAACATTGTTCAGTGAAGAGTGGCGAGTTCCCATTCCGCACCCTTCCTTCTTTCGCTTTTTCCCATCCTCGTACTTAGCGCCCGGCTAATTCAATCCCCAGTGTCCTGTGGACTGGAGGGGACGCTATTTCATTTCCTGAGCTTCAGTTTGCTTTTCCCGCCTTCATCTTCGCATTTCCTCGCACCCGGGCATCCATGGGTTATGACAAAAAAAAAGAAGAGAAAGTTTTCCACATGCATTATTAGCCGTGGCCGATATACAGCATTGTGTGTGTTTGTGTGTGTCGTAAGTATGGAAGGTACCGCATGCAATGCGGAACGGGATCCTAGGTTTTTGGTTCAGTTTGGCAAAGAACAGTTATCATTTTTGTGGTTGTAGTATAAAAATATAATAGAATGTAAGGGGGGAGTCATTACTGAGCTAGAAAGTGCAATAGATTATCCTTCCTAGACCAAACCCAACAATTCCTTTCCCCATCCCGTACCACTAACTCAAATGGAGACATTCTTATTACCAGTCCCAACTGATAGGAAGTTGTATGGAATGTGGACGGAGTCTAAGCCTAGTCTACCACACTTTCTTTGGAGAGAAAACGGGGAGATCTCATTAGAAGTTTTATAAGACTTCAACTCATACTCGCTCATGGCATGGCATGGCCGGTATATTGTAAGAGAATGGGCGGTCACATGTGCCCTTTAAGTGTGGGGTGTCATTCCTCATTCCTGGAATTAAGATGTGGATTTCTGCTTCTGTTCTGGCATTTCTCGTCCACCCCATTCGCAGGTTATGAGGAAAATAAATTTCCAAACAATTCCTACCTACAAAGCTAGTTATTTAAAGTATATATCTGCATAATCAATACTTTTATGTAACGGTGGTGGCGGAGTAAACCGTTTGGAAGTTCGGTCCAGTCTTCTTTTGAAAAGCAGGGAAGATAGCTAGCTACCTGTGATTAGTATTTTTGTCTAAATGTATAATTATCAAATTTACAAAACGGCGGGAAAAGATTCAAAATTCAATCCGGTTTTGGATCATAGTCCAAATGGAAAATATGATTGTAAATATCTTATGACTCAGAAAAGTGGAAGGTGAGTTTGGATAGGATTTTCTATCTCCGCTCTTCATCTGTCATTTTACAAGGAGGTCGGCGAACGTCCGGCCGCCAGCATCTGAAGAAGATGGAATTGGAGAAAAGAGGGGGAGTTATTGCTAATGATTTTATTGAGATAACCTTTTGGAGTTCCGGGAGCCTGAGCGGGAGTAGAAAGTACGAAGGATCAAAGCCTTAAGTTTGCTCCGTTGACCAACGATGGAAAGGAAATGTGGTAGAAAACCATTTTAAATCCCTGTTATTTATGGAAATTTGGTTTTCGGGCTCTGGCCTCCCCCAAACAGTGCATTGCAGTGCAGAGCGTAGCATCAGATCACGGATTTTTATTCACTTCCAGAATCACACAGCAAACACAACCCATTTGGTCTCCATTTCTACTTTTATTTGGCTCGGTGGGGAAGGTGAATGGGAATGAATTGGATTCCTTGACATTTTTGTTCTCTATCCTCCACCCTTAAGTAGACAAGATGTGGACCGACGAGACGGACGAATAGATTTGAGTATGAGTGTCTTGTGAGCAGAGGAACATTTTTCAAATTTACTTTTTTTTCCCTGATCGGGAAAGTGAGCGGTATATGTTATCATAGTAAAACATGCCACGACAAAATCCGGTTGTAAATTCAATTTATGAAAGTTGACAGTGTGGAGGTTGGACGCGGCGGGACGGTGGGGAGATGGGACCGAGGCGATGTACGTGGAAGTGAACTCGGCCGACAAGGCATGCATGGCCATGGCATGCGAGAGAATCATCTTTTCAATAGCGAAAGATAAGCCAGCCTGGAAAAAAATCTCATTAAACGAACACTTTGGCTCGAAGGAAGTCATAAATTTTACTTGGGATCAGATTAATTTTGATTTGACAAACAAAATTTTGTGGGGCTTTTGACACATCAAATTATCGAACGAAATATGAAAGGGGAATCGGGGCGGCGGGTGGTGGCTGGTTTCGAATTCTCCTTGCGCGACTTATGTTTTCTTATTTTGAGAAACCTTGAAATTAGAATTACAATAAAATGCAACATATAAACGACAGATTTAACTTCCGCTTCAAGTTTCCTTAAAATGTCACACCGACAAACGTTAATAAATGTTTCCATGATTGACATTTATTTATAAAAATTCGAAACGCAAGGCAGAACTAAAGTAAAAATGTTACAACCGACAGCTCTCAAACTGCTTAATACTAAATCTGCTTGGGCCTTGCAATTCATAATCGAATCCTCACAATTCAATTGTATAAATTCACCACTTTAACAGTTCCTTTGAAAATGGGTCATTTTCCAAAAACAGCTTCAAATTCCATTATTAATTAAAATCAAATTAGAAAGGTTTCAATTACAGAGAGATGGCTTCTACTTTACAATAGTGTAACAATCCGCTGTTGGATAAGTGCATGGTTCGAGCTTCTGTTGAACCTTTTACTGAAACTGCAGGTTGTAAGTCCGAATGTAATTCACATAGGAAAGGAGGATAATGCTCGAAAAGGGAATTCAATTAGGTGAAACATAATTCTAGTAGTAATCCCGTAGTTGTGGAAAGGAAAATGAGAGCAAAGGGGGTTTGAATTCGATTTGCCTTGGTATTATTGACATGTTTGTCCGTTTTCGCCTTCGGCAATATGGCAGTGAAAGGCAGAAGGCCTAGATTCGAAATGGAGTCGAACGTGCGGTGGTGGAGCCAGTGATGCAAGAAAGCTGTGCCTTTTTGCGAACCAACTTCAATTGTTTACTTTCCTCGTCTTTAGTTTAGCTCCTCTGACGCAAACTTTCAAACTTCTCAACTTCTGGGCTTCACACACACTAAACATGTGGTAAATTCGGTAATCCGAGCGAAAAGTAAAAATCCTGACAATGAAGTCATTACACCACCGTTTACCAAAAAATAAATTCATAATATTCAATACTTTAAATATTAGTTCTCCATCTCATATCAAATCTCAAATTTAAATCCATGCAAGCTCCAAGTTAAACTAACTACGACCTAAATGCGTGTAGGTGACCGACCGGAATGGTAAAGTCCCCTTCCTTTGTGCCGATGCCAACACTACGAATAAATAAAAAGAAAAAATAAACTCTGCAAGCAGAGATCTAGAAGAGCGGCTGCAAAGCTCAACAAATCACACAACATTCATTAAACCACACTACACAAGCTCCATAAGACCCCAGTCCCTCTCAGCCCTCTGGT